>JANHFM010005269.1:345-16244 GCA_032468115.1 Grayia smithii | reverse complement strand
GGCAAACTCTTTATTTTAACTGGAAAAGTTGGGGGTCGTCTTATATGCCCAGTCGTCTTATACGCCGGAATATATGGGTAAATAGGTTCAAATTCCTAGTCAGAATTTTAACTTATCACTCAGCTAGAATAATCATATGTAGTGGGTAAATCCATCTGTGGATGAAAAGTATTGTGGTATATACTCACCAATAAGCCCATTGGTGGATAAGCTGAACCTAATTTTCTGGGTGTAATTTGGTACCTAAAATTCTAAGTTTGACTATGAGTATATATAGTATTTTATGACTCTGAGGTGCTTATAAGATCTAAACAGCTTGGAAGAAAGGTATATAATGCTGAACCCATCAAATACACAGTATAAAGAATACAACAGGCTCAGGAAAATTGATAACATTACTATCTGTATTAAAGAATGTGCTACCAGCATTTTAATTTGTGGCAGCAACAATGCAAGCTTTCATGGGGCACTGATGGATCCCAGCTCTTACCTCACCAACAGCATTTGAGAGAACATGAACAATCTTTTCATGAGGTGTTGCTACAACACTTTGTCCATTTATTTCAATAATTCGGTGACCCACTCGGACTCCTCCTCGTTCTGCAATCCCTCCTCTCATAAGACTACAGATCTGGAAAGATATAAGAAACTAACAACATTGAAAAGGTACAATAGTAGATGCTTCAATAAATCATGCCGAGCATTAATTTGCACTGGCATGATTGCCAATTTGATGCAGTGATTAAAATGCTGGCCTAGAAATCAGGAAACTGAGTTCTAATCTTGCCTTGGGCATGAAAGCTGGCTGGGTGTTTTGGGACCTGTCTCTCTCTCTCTCTCTCTCTCTCAGCCCAATCCACCTCACAGGATTGCTGGTATGGGGAAAATAGGAGGCAGGAATATTAGGTATGATCATTCTTTGAGTTGAATGAATGGATAAAAAATATAATAATAATAATGTATCATGCTCAGTATTCTCATTACATGATAATGTTTTAACTGGAAGCATTTAAACATATTTGCAATAAAGAGGATTATGAATAAGGAATGATATTGAATATTACTTACTATGCCATTCTGTACACTGAAGCCTAGTTGGTATCTGAGGTCTGGTCTTCTAATGAGTACAGTAGTTACTGGAGGACATCTCACTATGTTCAGTTTCACTCTGGCTTGTGTTTTCAAACCCTGGAATACAATGTAGCAGGATTTTCAAGCGGACCTTAAAATGGCAAGTATATTTTAAAAAAGTATTTGGGTTGCATTACATTTAATTTATTCTTAACATAAAAGCAAGGCATACAGAAATAAATAATTATAAGATCTGCATCAGTTAAACTAGAAGGTGGACAATTAGTTTTCCCAAGAGGCCACATGAGAAACTGGGGCTGTTGTGGAAGACTACTGCCATTCAGTACCTATGAATTAATGCCCTTATATTGATCTGGACAATAGAAACCATTGGAGCCAATACTATTTAATATCTTTATTGATGACCTGGATTTATGGGTGGATATCACATTTTCATGTGATAAAATTTGGAGGTCTGACTAACATTGAGGATGCAAAATGAGATTGCAGTCTAATCTGGACAGATTGGAAGATTGATCTGAGAGGACAAAGATGTCCTTCATAAGGAAGAATTATAAGTTATTACTTACATACAGGAAAGAAAAACATAGACGACACATAGAAGACAGGGAACTTTGTGGCTTGGAAACCACTACATTAGCAAATGATTTGTGGTCATAACCTAAGCTAAATATAAGAGCAATGTGAAGCAGCTTTAGAAACATTAACACAGTTCTGGGCCGCATCCGAAGTTCTGTATCAAAGCCATGTAATAGCCTTAATCACTTCTACATTTACAAAACCACTGGAATGCTGTGTATGATTTAGGGCAACACATTTTCCATAACATTTGCAACAGATTATAACACACTCAAAGGAGAACAACCAAAGGCATTACAGGAACTCTATCCCAATAGATACAAACTTATGGTAAATCGCTTCAAACTTGATTGCAAAAAATATGACTTCAGTAACAGAGTGGTCAATGCCTGGAATGTACTACCTGACGCTGTGGTTGCTTCCCCAAACCCCCAAAACTTTAACCTTAGACTGTCTACTGTCGACCTCACCCCATTCCTAAGAGGTCTTTAAGGTGCATGCGCAAGCGCACCAGCGTGCCTACTGTCCCTGTCCTAATGTTCCTTTTTATTCATATCCATTTCATGTATTCATAATCATGTTTATACTTACATCTGTTATCTAATACATGCTTGACAAAAATAAATAAATAAATATAAATAAATAAATAAAAAAAAGAATTTGAGGTCATTGCTTTATAACAGGGGTCTGCAACCTTAAACACTCAAAGAGCCATTTGGATTCGTTTCCCTCAGAAAAGAAAACACTGGGAGCCACAAAACCCTTCCTGTGCCTGACTATTTCTTGAGCAGCCACAAAAGTAGCATATGTAGTTGAATTAAACATTCTCTTTTCTTCTGAAACTTTTCTTTTCTTGGATTTATCCATAGTTGGCCTACTGGGGGTTGAAAAGCTCAATAAATCACGTGCTGGCGGGTGTCTCACACTGGCGGTTGTGACGCATATTTTGAGTGACAATGATGTCAATGGAGCCGCAGCAGAGGGTGAAAGTGCCACAAGTGGCTCCAGAGCCGCAGGTTGCTGACCCCTGCTCTATAAGAACAGGTTGAAGATATCTGAGATCAGTCTGGAGAAAAGACTAGGGAGACATGAAATCAGTGTTCAGACCAGGATGCTACAAGGAAGATGTTCAGGAATTATTTTCCATTAACACAGAAACTAGGTTCAGAAATAAGGAAGCTAAACTACAACTAGGAAAAAATTTAAAGAAATTTAAGGAAAAACTTCCACCCCGACAGTAAGATCTGTACAATGGTGCAACAGTCTAGGGAGGTTGTGGTTGTCCATTTCTGGCAACTTATTTTACTCTTTTCCTTTATTTTCCTGCCATCTATTCTTGAAAACTCCGTACAAATAAAAATCAACATCAGCATAAAATAGAAAGCAACACCTTCAAAATTAATAAACCCCTAAAGTAAAGAAAACAAAATCTACATAATAAAATAGAAAATATATAGTTATGTGTACTCCAGATGCCAATTTCACTCACAACATGCCTTCCTTGTATGTTAGGTGGCTTTAAAGGATCTCAATTGAAAGAGAGAAGGATCAGATGAGATCTCTGTGAGCAAGGGCCATCAGATGAAGATCTCATGAAGGTAGGACATTGAGGGAGTTGACCTACCGTATTCAAACTGATTTGATGGGCAGATAAACATGGGAAGTGATCTCTCTGATAACCCTGATAATGACAGTCATATCTCAAGGTTGGTTTAATTAATTTTTCTGCATGTTGCTGCTAACACAACTAAAAAAATTATCATGTCCCCATTTATCGATGAATCTAGAAATCCTTTCTCATTCAGAAGCATTTAGAAATACACTAAGCCACCATTATATTTTCCTCAGGGCCTCTTTTCCTTGCCTCTGAATGATAGATTCACGGGGGTCTGAGGTGAACAAGTAATGAAATGGGTGTTGCAGTCTTATGATACAAAAGCTGCCTTTTACATGTGCAGGAATGTAAAAGGCAGTTATGAAAAGATGGCGCTTCTTGTAAAACCTTCAATATATATGTCATCATTTTGATTTTATCTTATAGTAGCAGTCACTTTTGGTTCTTTTCCTTTGTGGGTTATTGCTTTAACTTATGAAGGGAATACTTCGTAATATTTCTATCAATAACTTTTATTATCCCCAATTCTTACATACTGAGTTAGCATATCCCAGTATTGTTTTGCTAAACAGAGAAAGCCCCTGTAAGTAGAGTCAGGATCTTGTTTTAAGTAACCCCCTTCCCCCCCCCAAAAAAAAAAAAATCATTTTCTGTACCTTTATGATACTCTGGCATGTAGAGAGTGGTAGGCCAACTAAACTAGTTCCATTGATCGACATGATCTGGTCTCCAATATTCAGCTTTCCAGATTTCTCTGCTGGTCCCCCATGCATCATATTAGCAATGATAACTGTAGGCAAGATGGATCCCCACCCGGATTCTACAATCACTACGCCAAGAATTTCACCTTTCTGCTTCTCAATAAAAACCTGGATGGAAGAGAACAAAAATCAGAAACAATTCTCTGTTATGAAATGTAGCCATCCTGCAAAGTAGCCCCAATTGGCAAGACTTTTGCCTTACCCATACAACTACAATATGAACATTTAAAAAATTATTTTAATAAAAAGTACATAAAGCAATTACATGTGTATCCGTTGAGTGGAAATCAAGCAAATAAATATATTAGGATCTTAATTGAATATAAATATTTCCAAATTACAGGTACACTGGCTATTCTTCTACATGTAGTGTTTCAAACTTTATTGTTAAAAACAGCTTTAATGGTATGGAGACTTTTAAATAACTTTTCTTACAAATATTTTACATCAACAGGAGAGAAATTGCTGATAAAATAACTAGCTTTTTTCCCTACTGCCACATCACAGTGATGTCCAACATGTCAAACATTAGAAAGTTGTGTCTTCAACAGAGTGAAGCATGTTAACCCAAGGTGTGAACATTTTTAAAGATGAAAAAAGGAGAGAAGGGAAGAAAGAAAATAACTGGTTTTGCAGACTCTAAAAGTAAATAAATTTATGTGTGGTATTGAAGGAAGTCACTCATTAACAGAAGCTTTATAATTAGCTGTGAAAATTAGGTGAGAGGATTCTTAGCTGAAAAGTATTGCAAATAAAGAGTGCACACATACATCTTTGCAGTTTTCAGACTTTGAGAAGTGGATCAGATCGTCATTGTACATATCTTGGGTATTGAGGAGGTCACTGTATTCCTTCTGACTCAAGTCTTCAGGATTTATTCCATTTGCCCTTAAGAACTCCTGGTATGCCACACTGAATGCCTGGCCAATGGACTGTGCAATTAATTGTGCCTATAGCAGTTGTAAAAGAAAAAAAAACCATAATAAAATAGTTAAGGAAATCCAGTAGGAGCAAAATTTTAAAAGGGGGTTTTCTCACCCCACAAGCTGGGTGGTGAAATAGATGGCAACTGCAATATATCAAACAATGAGTGACGATGAGTAAGACCCCGGGCTTACAAAGAGCCCAAGGGAGGTAGATGAACCCTAAAAAGTCATTTGGGTTCTCAATTTGAAAAGCTGATTCAAATTATTGGCTCAACAATTCCATGGATGTAGCACTTTATGGAATAGCAAACATGAGGGAGTGATTTTATTGTTCAGAATATCTACTAGGCTCAAGCAATAAATGCTCATTTGTACCCTCTGAGATTTTCCCTTTAATATGATGAAGCAATAAAGAAAGAGGTTCACTTGTAAAAGATAACAAAACTGTATTTACAGAGTAGATTTCCCTTTCTATGTAAGTTTTTGGTTTGGTCTATTCACGGATAGTAATCTTGCAGCCATCATTCATGGCTTAGTGGATTAAAAAAAACCATGGTAGTGTAGGTTTTGCATCATTTTCTCCTGGCATTGTTCAAAATCATTATTCTTCTCTCAGCAAGTCTCAGGGTAGCAACCAGAATTAAGAAAACATATTCCCGTTTTTCTTGTTCTTGCTGTACATGTTTCTCATCATCAAATATTGTCTATTGTAGGATTAATCTTAGTTGGTTGTAAAGTCCGGTTGTCATAATGATTGTCAGGGCCAGCTCAGATGCCGAAGATGAGAGGTTCATCAGCCTGAGGGGATTCAGCTGAGTCACATGACAACTAAGCGAGGCAGCTATCCCTGGCCACACAAGACAAAGAGGTGGAGGTAACACCTCCCTGCCACTGCAAGTCTCCACAAAGGCAGTCAGCAAGACTATTGGCCAGAAAGAAGCCTGCCTTGTCAAAGAAACTAACTGGGATCTCACCACCCACATATAAGGGATCAACTTGCTTGTTTACCTCACCATTGTGTTCCTCAGTTCCTTAGCAGCCTTCTTGTTTATTCCACCTGCTTGCCATTAAAGTTCTATTTGAAAACCATTTTAGAAAAGAGGTCTTATCCATATCTCTGTGATTTCCATGGTCCAGGACATGGTCTGACAGAAACAATAACTAGCAGACTAGACAACTGACAACCTTTCTCTTACTGATAGGTTCCTTTCTATCAGGGACAGCACAGGCATACTCTCATGCCCTACTACTACTGATGGCAACAAACAGCCTGATGAAAGAGGAGGATTCTATATTAATTTCAATCACAGAAATTACAAAGTTCCTTACATCTTCAGATTCAAAAACATGGCAGATCATTTTGTACTGCCTCTTCCCATCCTGAGAAGGATGAGATGCCTCCACATTATCTTGAGAATTTGATCTTGGCATTCGCCTTCGAGCCATCAATACAACTATATTTCCAATATCTGCAATGTAGGAAATTGTCCTCAAAGGATGATCCATCATCGTTTCCTAAAAAAAAAAAAAAAAAAAAAAAAAAAAAAAAAAAAAAAGGTTAGTGTTCTTTATCACTAATACAACCATTTAAGAACACCGGCATTCCATATAAACGTGTTTTCCAGATTAAAGGAAATCTTCAACACCTATACAAATCAAGGAAGAAAAAGAGTTGCCACCTGCCAGATCACAAGAGTCTTTTGTAAAGTACTTATCGGGATTATAACCTGTACAGGTAATACTCGACTTATGACCAGTTCTCTGATAATTATTTGCAGTCATGGTCTCAGAATGGATGCCTTATGCCCCATAAAGCACTTCCAGCCATCATAAAACTTGTGCTGCCGCCTTCACAGGACTGCATTTTAGACACTTGGCAACCTGTTGACATTTATGACCAGTTGCCAAGTGCCTGGAAAGCACAAGATTACTATTTGCAATCTTCTCTGCTGGCTTCCCCGGAAAGTCAATAGGCAGGAAACGGACATTGGATTTGGGGGTCTGTTCCCCCTTCTTGCTAAGGTATTATCCCTCTGCTCTGTGCAGGGAGGATAAATCCTTCTCCATGTTAGAGGACAGACCTTAAATTTGGCGAAAATTCTAGAAAATACTATTGTTCTGGAAGACATTTTCTTCTCCAACTAGTGAATGACAGAATTCTGAGCTTTTCAGAAGGATGATATTTGCTAGTGTTTTCACTATGTTAAAAGCCCATTCCTCCAGTGTCCCAAGGGATCTCTCCTCTAGAATGGGGAAAAACCATCATCTCCCCATCTCATAATAGAATAGAATAACAGAATTGGAAGGGACCTTGGTGGTCTTCTAGTCCAACCCCTTGCTTAGGCAGGAAACCACTACACCACTTCAGACAAATCCAATATCTTCTTGAAAACTTATGAAAATGCTCGCAAATGTTATCATTCTCTTGACTGTTCTTCCTGATGGGGGAAGTGAGAGGATTTAGGCTTCCTGCCCTATCAATTGGGAAGTCCATTTAATAACTCATAAGGTTGCTCAACAAATGACCAAAGAGAGCAAGTACTGCAATAATTAAGCAAAGCAGTCACATGGCATCTTGCTTAATGACCACTTTGCTGAATGACTGAGATTCTGGGCCCAATTATGATCATAACTGGAGTACTACCTGTACCTTATTTTGAAGAGAAATAACTTAGTCACTATACGTGAATTATGGCGGATACTATTTTTCCCTTTGAAACTGTTGTTTGCTGGTATTCTTGATCACTCCAATAAGCATTCACTGCAAAAGTTATGTTTAAAATAAGAAACAATTTTTTTTAACGTAAACAAATTTGGAAAGCAGTTAATTATTTTATCTTCTAACAAAAATTCTAAACTATGTTTTTTTCATAGTAAGGCAAGAAGTAAATGGAAATAAAGAAATGGCTCCATGACGTATTTCCATTCCTTATAAAGTAGTTTATATTGAGTTTGCTGTACCTGAGTGTCTGCATTTAGCACTTTTATTCTCTGTGTTGAAATGAAAAGATCCACTTCAGTCATGGGTTGAGATTCGCCTTCAGGAACCTGCAGTTGAAGCCATTTTTAGTTAGGAAACGTGTACTTCAGAAGCCATACTATTTAAAATATCGGATTAGATATAAATAAAATAAACCTTACAAAATATACTATTTCACTGTGAAGTTAATGATAAGCAGAAATAGTATGAAATATGAGTGATGGACAATATGGTTAATTTCCTCCCAACTCTGTGTGATTTTTTTTCCTGACACGAAAACACATCCTCCTCTGTCCTCTTTCTGGCATAGGGGCTCTCCCTGGATTCTTTTACATCAGTTCTTTCATTAATTATGGTTAATGAGCTCAAGGCAGTTAGGTAGAGATAAAGAGGTGGCATTATGCTGTTTTGGCTACTCAAAAAGAAGAGGGGAAAAAACCAAGCCAATGCCCTACATATGCTCAGTTATTCATTCCCCTCTTTCGCCAAAGTAAAAGCATGGTCATAAAAACAAGTTTTCATGTGTATTCATATTCATGATATTTTGTTTTAGGTCGAAGCATGACCAGTTTATGAACCGTTAGCCATAAGAACTGCAAAAATAGTAAAATAATCCCACTTCCAACTCCCACTACAATAAAATTGATTGTTAGGATTGATGAAAAAATTGATATAGTTCTAATGTAGAACTTGCTACAGCCATTCAAACAGAAGTATTATTATGCTAAAACGAGCTATTTGGAACATATGTACAATGCATGCTAAATATCACATTATATTTTGTGGTTCCAGCCCCACCAATTACTGTGGTTAAAAAAAAATCACATGCCAATCAACGAATAATATTGATATTATTTTTTTATAACTGAAGGAACAAAGTTCATTAAAACCTCAACTGGCATAACACCCCTATTTGTTGAAAAAAATAATGTTGGCCCTATACAATGGTCTAGAATATCATGTTATTGTATTTTGCTGCCCACTGAACTGTCTTTGCATCAATAGGCTTTCTATGATGTATTTTTATATACTGCCCATAATTATAGAACTTAAATTTTATATAAGAAAAATAAACCATTTGGTTGCATCCAGCAATTTTGTTACATCCATTAATTAAGTAAAATGAAATTTAAATATAAAATAAAATATAACTTGTCTTTTTTGGAAAGATTTAATTTATAAAATTAAACAAACATTCATCAGCTCTATATTTGGGATATGCTTTTAGCAATAGCATGTTTCCATTTCATTAATAATTATCTTATTGTGGTCATGAAATGGCTAATAACAAGCAAAAGATGAGCAAATTGGGCCACGTTATCTGACATGTGTCAATTTACATGGTGGTTCGAACATTTAATGAAGAACATTTGCTGGATACAGTTTGTTTTTTAAAAAATGTGATGAAGAAAGATGCAGAAAAAGTAAAATGAAATAACAAAACCTAGACAACACATCAAGCTGATGAAATTGTACTGCACCTTCTTTCTGCTTTTGGCTAATTTCTGGGCCATCTGCTTAGCATGAAATAAACAAAGAAAGGAGAATAGTTAGCTAACATCTTGTAGAGATTCTGTCAACCAGGGATCTATGGCAGTTCACCTTCTGATGTCACCTAATTAAACTGTATATACAGTACATTAGAAAAGCCTTTCCAACGTACAGTCTGCCAGATATATAACATTACAACTTTTATACATTTCAACCAGCATGGCTCTTGGTGTTGACGAGGAACTATGATATTTGCAGTACAATACATCAACATCATTGTTTTTCAACTTTGGAACTTTAAGATGTGTAGACTTTACCTTCAACATCAACACTATGAAATAAAACTAGCAACAATCAGTGGATATTATTTCCCCAAAGGATACCTGAAATAAACTCAGTTGGATGGTTTGCTAAGTTGATCCCTTTCTCACTGCAAGGAGAATCTTATTAGTTTAAACTTACTTCTTAGGGACTGTGGCCTCCTTCTAAAGCAGAATTCAATAATGTCATCCATGAGATTATTTTCAAAATGAGGACATTGGTATTCCAAACCAAACAACAATGAATAAAACACTTTTGGTCTGCTTTAGATATATGTTTTCATGTCACAATGTGAGATCAAACAATTATTTTGAATAGCAAATTACATATTAAAAACCAAAATAAAGTTTATTTTGATAAAATTCTAGACGCAGGAGTTGAATTATTTCCTGAGTTTTAATAAAATAATCTATTTAGTCCTGTTTACTTGATTTATATACAAACTTGCAAGTTCAAAGCAGCCCTCAGAGAGCTACGTTCTCCTCTTTTCTCCCCACAATTAACAATCTCGAGGACTGGCTGAGAGAGAATGACTGACCCAAAGCTCCTGCTGTTAGAATCTGGTTCTCCATGCTTTTTGTCCAATATCTTATCACTACATACATCCTTGCAAATGCTGTTAGAGGTGACAAATGCATTTCTATGAATGCAAGCCAAAAATAGCATCCAACATTGTTGCTCACTATGCAGTGAAATTCCAGATCTTGATTTCTGAGCAACAGATTACAGAAGATTTATTTAATTAGTGAAATAAGTTTAACTAACTAAGGCTGTTTCATGTAAAAACAATGCATATCCTAAACTGACTAGACTGTGTGGAGTTTGCTAAGTAAGACACACTAAGAAATAGATAGAACAGGAAGTGTTTTAGTTTATGATACACTGCCATCCCCATCTGCTCCTATTGTACATAAGAGTTTGTGCTCCCTCTTTCCACATAAGCAAGAAAATGCTCATTAAGATGGAACAGATCACATGAAAATATATTTGTTAATGGAGTTGCTTTCTTAATTCCATGAGAATGAGAATATTAGATTAGATTAACTTTTTTATAATTTACAAAACTGATAATACACCAAACATTAAGAAACAAGTCATTTTGCAACTTAGCTCTAGTTTAAAACCAATGTATTATTCATAATGCCTCATCTGTTGTATGGTGGTTGATGAAGAACGTAGAGCAAAACAATATGAACAAAGCTGATTTTTATTTCAGAAGAACCTCAAATATTTAGCAATATTTCATCTTTTTTTAATACCATAGAAAGCATACAAGCCTAACAGAACCATGTGACAGACATTTGTCATACAAAATTATACAAAATAAGGTATGACTTATTTCTGTGTTAGTAACTATTTGAGGTACTTTTTATGAAATTTTAATTTTGTGCCAGTTTTGACAATGTGAAACAATTCAATTTATAAATATGTACTGTTTGTAACTTGTAACATATTTCAGTATTTGTTGTATTGCTCAAACTCCAGCCAAAGTTAAGCATCTTTAACCATCAATTCATTTTAAGCTTAACAAAATCAATGAGGTTTAAGGAAGTCTTGCCGATTGAGCAGTATCTATAACAGTTCTAACATTAGTTTTTTAAAAAAGACAGATTAATCTCCAAAAGTACTTTTATACTTTTAAGATTCAAAAAACTTTAAACTCCCTAAAGTTAAGCCACTATTTGTTTGATTGATAATCAGCTTTGAATATGTAACCAGCAAAGCAGAACTCAATATAAGATAAAATGGAATGGAATTTTGCATGTTCTTATTAATTCATTTTGCATTTTATAGTTACTAAGGAATGACCTGAAGAGATCGAATTTCATGTCAAAGTTAAATCACCTTTATAGAAACTGAACAGTGCGTTTGTTATATAATATTTTAATTACTATATTAGGATGCTCAGTGCCATAATCTAAATAGTTACCCAAAGACCCAGATGTATTATATAAAAAGTCCTATTGAATGTAAATTAATCCAATTTTATGAAACATCATCTGAATTGTATCTCTTCTTTCTCTTGTAATTCCTGGTTCTTTGTGGACTCTGATTCACATATATGAATTCGTATAATAATTTAGGTTGGAATATTCTGAAAATTGAGATTTGGCAGGTTCCATTTTACTCCCTCAAGTTATATGGAAACAAGTTGTTCTTTATCAAATGCCCCAGTTCCCTTTTAACTGCCACATCAGTGTTGTCTTGGCTTATTGTAATCTTATTGATTCTGAGAACTTGTCAATCAATTTTGGCAGTTTTGACTTTTAGGGCCCAGCTGCCATTAGCAAGCCGACAACTGTAGAAACAATATTCCCCTTTCAGATGAGCATTCTTTGTCTCTGAATAAACGGAAGATAAATTTATTTGAATGTATTAGCTGCCTACTGGACTCAATTATAACAAAATATTATCTACAAATTATGAAAGCAGACTGTGCATAAAAATAACAAACATGTCAATTCAATAATAGAACCATTTCCGGAGTATGTTTCAGTACAAAGTATGGATTATTCATAGTTGCAACTCAGACATCAAGAGTGTGACTGATTTTCACCTTAATTCGGCTCACTGCTTCCTGAGCCTGCATCATTCTCACATTCTTGGACGGAGTTTTGTCCGAAAGGAGTTGAGTAGAGCCAAGATAATTGGCAGCAAATATGATTCCATCAATTAAATCTTCAGGATCACAAGGCCCTGGAACTACAGTATATAAAAATGGAATTATTGGGCAAAATTATATATTAACAGGGAAATAATAGAATATATTATTATCAGTACTAGCATATGCAGTCTACAAATGGAATTCTGATGTGGCTGAAATTCATCATTCCCAAAAAGATTTGATACAATCAGAAATGAACAGAAGGACTATCTTCTTCTCTATCATAGAGAAAACACTTGATAATCTAATTTATTTTGACATTTGTTTGTTCTGTTGTGAGAGAAGTGCCCCTTAAGCAAAATAACCTAAATGGATTTTTTCTCTCTCCCCCCCCCCATCTCAGAAAGGCACAGAGCGCACTCATGCCTCTGCCCTAGCAATGCCCATTATTCTTTAGCCTTCCATCATTAGCTTGAAAGGAAAGCAATACCAACTGACATAATCAAAGTTGTGGGCAAAAAGGAAATTAAACACATGGCCATGTATTAGCTTCATGACAAGATCACTGTTCATCTTAAACAATAGCAATAACCCATGGAGCTAGATAGGCAGCTAGAAGTAGACATTGATGGACTAGAGATGAGCTCTGTTGATTAAAATTGTTTTCTATAAATTGAGATTGTTTTAACATTGTAGTTTGGATTGTGAGATTCTTGCTGTTTTAATTTTGTACATCACCCAGAATCACTGCCATGACATTGTGAGAAGTGGACATATGAATAAATAAATAAATAAACAATAAAGTATCACTGTGAAGTGGCTCTGACATAAACATCTCTCTTAATTATGTATCTGACAGAGTAATATAAATGCATCTTTTGAAATGTGTGCGGTAATTTGAAAAGGGCAGAGGGGAAGATGAAAACTCTAGTTTTTCTTATTTTAGTTAGAAATGTTTATACAACAGGATTAGCTGGACCATTGTTGAGGCATTATATAAAGACCTCTGAAAAGCCCCACACCCACCCACCCCCGCTTTCAGTCATGTATTCTTTCTCCAGACTGCCCACAGTTTTTCAAACTTTCTTGGATACAAAAAGGACAAGATTTTGGATTATCAAAATTCTAACAATTCATTGTGTGTGTGTATGGTGATTGCCTGGACAAATCAGAAGTGATTTGCCATTGCTTCCTACTTAGGGCTGACATAGAGTGATTGTCCCAAGGTTACCCAGCTGACTTTGTGACAAGGCAAGAACTACTATTCACCTTGCCTGGTTTCAAGCTCAGTACCTTAATCACTACATCAAACTGGCTTTCACTTCTGCTTTTAAACCATGAAATCTACACATATACTTAAGATGCAACCCTAGGAAAAAGCTTACCTTGACTGTTGTATAGAACTCATACATTTATAAAGCACTACTTTCTAAAACATGTTTCAGTCTCAATGACATAAAATGATGGTAGTGTTCTAAAACATTTTAATCACCGATAGGTAATTTATTTTATAAATAAATGAATTAACAGGCTTGCTGATATAAGAAAAAAATCAGTCCTACTGATATGAGAAAAGACAGTAAAAAAATAACTCTCTGATTGATATAGCGTGTAGCTTGATTTGAGAAGTAATTTGATGTTTCTATTGTCCTTGGTGGCAAGAAAATTCACAGATGAAAACGTAATATGCTCAAATACAACTGGGTTGCAAGGAACATCTACATATGCATAAAAGAATACCATGAAGTATTGGAATTCTGTATTTATTGTCTCATTTTCTGAGGCCATGGGGGTGCAGTGATTACAATGCAGTACTGCAGGGAAACTCACTGCTCAGTATCAGGAATTCAGTCATGACTGTCTCAAGGTTAACTCAGCCTTCCATCCTTCCAAGGTCAGTAAAATGAGGACTCAGATTATTCGGAGCAATATGTTGGCTCTATAAACCACTTAGACAACTGTAAAGCATGAAGCAGTATACTAGTTTGTAAGTCTAAGTGCTCTTGCTATTCTGTTGAAAAAGTTGTTTGTTTCTTCAAGCAGTAGAATTTGTGACAGGGAAAACAGACTAGCAATTCATATACTGATAACTCTTCCACATGCATCGGTGCTATCACTTTGCTTAATAAAATAATACTTTCTGAGAACATACTGTATGTCCAATGAAGTTGAGCAATTCAAATTGTTCAATTCAATTATGGTACTTTTGTAACCTTATAAAAAAAGGCAAGTGTTGATTGCTAATAAAGTTTAGGATAGAAAAATGTTGGGGTAAAAGTTATACAAAGAGATTTAAATTAAAATATCTATAAATATATTCACATTTTTAATTGCTAGCATCTTTAAGAAATGTGAATTGTCATTCTAATTATATTAAGTTTTTTAGATGATTAAAGCAAATTTACTCTAGCAAATTAAAATGCCAAGCATATAGTAATTAAATATTGGAATTGAATCTTTTTGGTTCAAACAAGTCACATGGACCAAAATTAAATATGGAAATGTAATATAAAATTAATATTCAACCAAAAATTGCAACTGTTGGAAACTATAAATGTTAGCATAATTTCAAAAAGCCATTTGAAGCTTGTGCCTCTGTAATTAAAATGTAGGTGCCAATAACTGGAAAAAACTGTTATGCAAGTATTTGGAGAAGCATATCTTAATTTGCTAGATATAATTCATTCTCCAAGAATACATTGGAAATAGCCTAATTTATTGTTGACCTGTAAGGCTGTGATTGCAATACAACTTAATTAGATTTTATTTACAGATCTAGAATATTCTGAAGAATGTTCAGAACAAGAAGTAGTGTGCTGCTATAGCAAACGTTTCAAAGTAGGACTGCATGATGCACCCTTACTTATCCTGTGTCATTGTCCCACAGACACAATTATCTCTGGGATTTGTGATGTTGAAAAAATAGGGAAAGTAAAGTCATCTGCTGAATCCAGAGCTTTGCACAAAAGGGGTGAAATTTGTGTTGCAATGTCACAACACATACTTTGTTACTGAATTCTCAATAGACATGCACAGAAAGAGGGTTATTAGGGCATAAGGAGTAAAATAAAACATAATCAATCCACCCAGTAAGGTCTATGAATATATAAACCAAAGGAAAAATAAGCAACTTACTTCCAAAGGAAAAATAAGCAATAAAAATGTAAGCCACTAACTATTTCAGGTGCTATTCATTCAATTTTCAGATCTGGGTTTTTAAATTTTTTTCTTCTTTTTTTTAAAAAACGAACAGCCATCCATAATATGTTTGAACATAATTTAGTGTACAACCAGAGGCATGCAAAATTATTACTCCTTACTGTTGCTTTCAATGCTAAACATCAGCATGCACAAAAATAACTTAGCTTTAAGGTGTGCTTAGATTCAGTTTACTTCTGTTCTGTTATAGAGGCAAATTAGCCATGCAGAATTAGTGATACATAGGTATATACATATACCGTATATTCCGGCGTATAAGACAACTGGGCGTATAAGACGACCCCCAACTTTTCCAGTTAAAATAAAGAGT
>JANHFM010005268.1:53767-63893 GCA_032468115.1 Grayia smithii | reverse complement strand
GTGATATGAGTGCAATGGTGCGATAGTTTGAACATTCTTTGGCATTGCCTTTCTTTGGAATTGGAATGTAAACTGATATTTTCCAATCCTGTGGCCAATGAGAAAAATTACATTGTTTTAACGTCATCTAACGTTAATGTTTAATGTCAGATATTAAAGGTTTTAATAAAACTTTCAATATCTGGCAAATAATTTTGATGTTGTGGACCTATAAGATAGTCTTCCAGGACTGTCAGGGATCCTTGGACTTGCAATTTGAGAAATTCAGCCAATTCTTCCTTGTGCTATGCTAAGACATTTCAAAGAAGAGACTAGTAAGTGGGTGCCTGCCACAACTTTGGAATTTAAAATTGCAAGATCAGTTCTTCCTGTTTGTCTTGCTGTAAAGAGTGTAGAATTAGTCTTAATAAATGATGTAAACTTCAGTTTTTTGTGTTATCTCCCTCAGCAGGGTTTCAGAAAGTTTAGCAGTACTTATTTGATCTTTTCTGAGCTTGGAAGCAAGCAGGATCAAACCTGGTTAGTACTTGGATCTGACAACAACAGGGAATCCTAACTAGGTTGGGAAAACTTAAAAAAGGAACATGCAGCTGTGAAATCATGAAACTATTTTGAAAAGTGAAATTTTTCATTGAAAGATGTTTGGAAATTAGGAAATTGCATTCACAGAAATACAAAATTATGTGTATTAATGCAGAAATTCCAACTTTTAAGATTATTATGACTTGGTTTTGAATTGCATATGTGCATTTATTTTAAAAAAGACATTTATTAAAAGATAGAAACAAGAAAAATTGTTAACAAGATAAGCAGATGTTGTCTTAGAAGTAAAATATATTTCTCAGGAAAGCTTTAAAGATTATTAATTTGGAACAGTCTGATATTGCAATACATTTCTAATAATGCTTGTTCTTTTTTTTGTAGGTGGCTTTTTTTCAACAATCTTTTCCAGTTTGTTTGGTACACGGGAGATGAGAATTTTAATTTTGGGGTTAGATGGAGCAGGAAAGACCACAATTCTATACAGATTACAAGTTGGTGAAGTTGTAACTACCATTCCTAGTAAGTGTTTTTTTCCTAAATGAAAGATGATTCATAGCATGTAATGCATTACTAATTGAAGTGTTTTAAAATAAATTTACTAAATATTACAAATATTACTAAATGAAATTTTATAACATCTGAACAGAACAAATAACTCTTATGTGTAGGGTAATTTTTTTCCTCCTGTAAGAAAATCAGGATTTTCCAATAATGGCTTTTCAGCTGTAGAATGATTTTATTTCCTTGTCAGATTTATATGCCACTGGAATCAATGAAGACTGAATAATGTACATTTCAAATATCTAGATCAGGTTAAACAATAATAAAATTACAATACAAAAATCATATATTCTGGGAACAATAGGTACTAGTATTTTATACAGTTTTTGCAAAACATTTAGATTAATGACATATTTCAAAACCAGGCTACAACATAAAACTTCCAGCCACATTTGAAAGGTTTTCCTAAAAACCACTTGGATAGGAACCATTGAATTTTCAATGGATGCAATTTTCGAAAAAGAAAGAATAGAGTTTCTTTCATGAGATTTGCTGATGACATTACCCGTATGAAGGGATATGGAGAGAGTCTACATTATGATATCATGCGATGAGAAGATATAATTGGGAATAAGCAAGCAATTATATGAAAGCAGTAGTTGTATTTATGAAAGCACTTAAGACACAGTTGCTATCTGCTCATTGAGCAGGAATCATAAATCAAGAAGGACCCCTAAGTTCTGTATGGGACAACATAAACTAAAAAAGGAATCTGCCTAGAATTGGATGGCTCTTCTGCAACTACAGCTCTTCTCACCTATCCTGCTCGAATAGAGAAGGGTGTAGGTTATTCAATATTTATTATTTGCATTTATAGTCTCCTGTCTCATTTATATGCATCTTGACTTACAAAAAATTAAAACAATATAAAACAACAGAATAGAAAAGTTTAAAAACAATATAAAAATTATATTAAAATCAACAAAATTTATAAAATTCACCCTTGAAGTAATCACATCCACCAATAACCCTCACTACTTAAGGACAGGACATAGAGTGCCTCTTTCAGTGTCTCTATAAGGATACAATTACCTAGTCCAGCTTCTTGTCATCTCAAAGGCTTTCATCAACCAGTAATGGCAGAGAATCATGTCTACATACTACAGAGTTGATACCCCAAAATCATATCTATTTCCTCAGGATTTACAAGTTCAACTTCATTCAAGATAATTGATAGTTGTGGTTTTGCTCACCTGGTTAGGACCTGCCCAGATACAAGTGATTTTATCCTACAGGTGTCTAAAAATTCTTCACACAGTCCATCCTTCTCTAATAAAGTCCAAGGCACTTTTAGAAAGAGTTATATAGATACAGTGAGCAAAGACATTGTGTTTTGCCTATATTTTTAACAATATGGTATTCCTTGACTTATAACCACAATTGAGTGCAACATTTCTGTTGCTAAGCAAGACAGTTAAGTGAGTTTTGCCTCAGTTTACAACTTTACTTGCCACAATTAAGAGAATCATTGCAGTTAAGTTAGCAACATGATTGTTAAATGAATCTGACTTCCCAATTGACTGCTTGTCAGAAGATCGCAAAAGGTGATAACATAATATGACACTGCAACCATCATAAATACATGCCAGTTGTCAAGCATCCAAATTTTCACCATGTGACCATGCATGGTAACTTCAAATGGTCATTAACAAATGGTTGTTAGTCAAGGATTACCTGTACTGAAAAATACTCAGTAGTAATAACAAATTTATTTGGAAATTAGAAAACAATCATGCAATATTTACTGTATTCAAAGTACAAATACATTTGGATATCAGTTGTTTTTAATGTGCTAGTTAAATTTTGTTTTCTCTTTTAGCAATTGGTTTTAATGTTGAAACAGTCACCTACAAGAATCTAAAGTTTCAAGTCTGGGACTTAGGAGGACAGACTAGCATCAGGTAAAATGGTTTTGAAACCACAACAAATCTAAATATTTCACTGAATGTTGTGATATTTTCAGAGTTTACAAGAAAATGTCTATATATCAGAAAATAATTCTTTGGCTTTCACACAGAGATTAAGCAGTGAATAGTTGTATTAGTTTCTACAGAGTTTGCCATTACAGTTAAGAAAAATATTTTTAGGCTGTAAAATACATTTAAAGAACAATCTGAAATTTCAAGTACTTTTTGAAGGAACTGAAGGTGCTAGTTGTTCAATTGTAAATGAAGGATACTGCGGGGAAAACATTTTATAAGCTTTTGGATATCTATGGCTTTGATATCAATAGATAAGCTTTGTTTTCAACTCAAAACTTACAAAGCTTTGATTTTACAACTACTAAGAAACACTTTTGAAAGCTATGAATTCTCTTTGATATAAGATACAATTTACATTTTTTTTCTTTTCTAGACCATATTGGCGATGTTACTATTCCAATACTGATGCAGTTATCTATGTAGTAGACAGCTGTGATAGAGACAGAATTGGAATTTCAAAATCTGAGCTTGTTGCCATGTTGGAGGTATGAAGTAATAAAATAGCTCTGGATACTGCATTTAAAATTAGCTCATAATTATGAAAAGGTGTCTTACCCTGATGCTCTTCCTGTTTCTTCATTTTCAAGGAAAAATGTTTTTTTGATACTAATCCAGGCATCATTTTAGTTCATCCTTTAGATGAGCTTAATTTATTTATTCTTTTGGAGGCTTTGGACTTATATATATTAATATCTGCTAATCTATGGTTTGGTATCAATTATATCTTTCAATTCTGGGCTAGCCGATTGAGGCTATTGAGGTTCTGTCCTAATGCCTGCAGTCTGTGAGTTAGGATAGGGAGGTACCATCTCTCATTCAGTCCCACCAAGATATGACGGTTAGTATTTTGACCACCCAGGTCTGGGGAATATTCCAACTTTGACTTTTGATAGTGTGGTACTTCTCCATTCAGTGGTAGTACAGAGTTTAGGAGTCTGCCTGTCCTCACAGCTCCTGCTTGATGAACAGTGATAGCGGTGTGAAGACCTTTGCTCTTTTTCATTTGGTGCACCTGTTGCACATGAATTTGGTTGTCCTTCAGTTATATGCCCTGGTCACATCATGGCTTAACTACTGCAATCTGCTCTATATGAAGGTGCCCTTGAAGGCAACACAGAAGCTTCAGCTGGTCCAGAATGCAGTGACGCCTCAGTATGCCCATGTAGCACCTCTGCTATGGACATGGACATGCCTCAGTATGCCCATGTAGCACCTCTGCTTTGCAAGCTGCACTGGTTGCCAGTTTGCTTCTGGATATGATTTAAAAGTGTTGCTTGCTACCTATAATGGCCTATTTAACAGAGGTCTGTTTACTTGAGGGACTTCTTGTCTTCTGTAGTATTTTCCCAGCCAGTTCAATTTGGAGAGTTGGTGCAATCTAGTTCCATTGATTAAACAATGCCTTCTTTTGGAACCCCGGAAGTGCATGTCAAGAGGGAATGCTAGTACAGGTAGTCCTTGATTTATGACTACAATTGAGCCCCCAATTTTTGTTGCTAAGTGAGACAATTCTTAATTGAGTTTTGCCCCATTTTATGACTTTTCTTGCTACAGTTGTTAAGTGAATCTGGCTTCTGCATTGAATATGCTTATCAGAAGGTCGCAAAAGGTGATCACATGACTCCAGTATACTGCAACCATCATAAATATGAATTGGTTG
Organism: Grayia smithii; assembly: GCA_032468115.1. Classification (NCBI taxonomy): domain Eukaryota; kingdom Metazoa; phylum Chordata; class Lepidosauria; order Squamata; family Grayiidae; genus Grayia; species Grayia smithii. The sequence continues at coordinate 59,147 of JANHFM010005268.1, read as the reverse complement.
CCAAGTATCTGAATTTTGATCACATGACATTGGGAATGCTACAACAGTTAAGTGTGAAAAACGTTCATAAGTCACTTTTTGCAGAGCCATTGTAACTTCAATTGGTCACTAAATGAATGGTTATAAGTCAAGGACTACCTGTAAAGTAGTCCTGAAAGCCTGTATAGAGTTTATTTGGTTGAAATAATCCAAGTTGTTTGAAGAGGAACTCCAGTTTAGGTCAAAAAGGTGACTCTTATTAGCTTCAAGTGTGATTGGACAAAGACTTAGTTTTGCCAAAATAAACTGGCATGCAACAGCATTCTCAGCAACAAAGGAAAGGATCTCTTATCAGCCCTGCTATGTCCATGATATGCAGTAATTGGCAGATTATATAAAGCTTAAATTGACCTCTTATTCATCTCCCCTCCCACTCCCCTTAGAATCTATACCTGTTCAGGGGAGGAAATGATTCCAGCTAGCCTCAGAGAACAGAAAATCACATTACCAAAATTTCCATTTTTTCTTCTTTTGCATGATTCTAAGTGAATAATAATTATTACATTTATCTGCCCAAACTCCCAATGACTGGGCAATTTAGAAAACATTTAAAAACAAGAAATAGAAAAGCACAAAAATAGTACAAAATAAAAGAACAGATATGATAGGAAAAACAAACCCTGATGGAAACAAGGAAGAGGAAGTTGACTGTCCGCATCAAAGGCCTGGATTTAGGGCCACATCTTCTGGGCACTTCAAAATATGAACAAGGTGGGGATTATTCAAGTCTTGGTGGAAACTGCATTCCCTCTTTGACATGCACTTCCGGGGTTCCAAAAGAAGGCATTGTTTAATCGATGGAACTAGATCGTGCCAACTCTGCCAGATTAAACTGGCTGGGAAAATACTATAGAAGACAAGAAGTCCCTCAAGTAAACAGACCTCTGTTATCTACAAAATAAAAGAACAGAGATGACAGGAAAAACAAACCCTGATGGGAACAAGGAAGAGGAAGTCAGTTGTCCTCATCAAAGGCGTGGATTTAGGGCCACGTTTTCTGGCCCCTTCAAAATACCAACAAAGTGAGGATTATTCAAGTCTGGTGGAAATTGCATTCTGTTAAATAGTGAGTGGTAAGATTTCATTGTCTGACAGGCTAGTATTCACAAATTTCTTTTCTGATTACAGAGTCAGTACTTTCTCCATGCAAAAATAAGATGATGGGTTTCAGAAAGTTCTGGGGAAGTCATTGAGTTTTGAAATAAATGTCTAGATGCTTGTTAAGTCACTTGAGATTCAGTTGGGTGCTACTTTAATTCTTTGGGGGCCAAAAAAGAAATGAAATTGATCTAAGATTTTTTTGTTTAATGTGAAAATGCAAGAAATTTGTCTTTTAGAAGTTGGGCAAATTGCAGGGCATATCCCAGATAATTTTCAGTACAAGTCTGCATTACACAGCGAAGGAGAGACAGTCCAGTGTTGCTGTCTATCAAAAGAAAATGTTAATTCTTTTACGAAATCTAACCCAGATTGAGTAACTTGTCGATTTAGACATCACCACTCATTGTTCAACTGTCTCTGTACCTGTGATTAAGCTGCTCCATGGTGGAAGCATAATTTCGTATTGAAAATCTAATAATAATCTTTTGACTGCTGTTTTAGGAAGAAGAATTAAAGAAAGCCATTTTAGTGGTATTTGCAAATAAACAAGATATGGAACAAGCCATGACTCCTACGGAAATGGCAAATGCACTTGGACTCCCAGCTCTAAAAGACAGAAGATGGCAGATATTCAAAACATCTGCAACAAAAGGCACTGGACTTGATGAGGCTATGGAGTGGTAAGTATTATTGTTCTGGCTCCCTTAGAAGATTACTTATTAGGTCTGGAAAAGGAAAAGCTAATTAAGAGCACATGGGGGTTGGCAATGCTCATGTAGTACCTATCAGCAGTTCCTTGAAGTAGTCTAATCTGAATCCATGATCACAGTAGGAGAGACTGACTAACCTTGAAATAGTATATTGAGTTTATATAGAAACTTACAGGAAAAGCCACATTTCATTTAAGAACATGCCAACAGATGCTCCCTCTGTACCTCCTGAAGCACATTCCAAACACTTTTCCCTCTTTGAATTTGGATCTCTGCACAGTCCTAGTGAATTTGTTACTTTATTTTTAAAACATTTGATCTTTAAATTTCAAAACAATTTATTTTTTTCAGGCTGGTTGAGACCTTGAAGAGCAGACAGTGAAACAGACTTGAACTTTTCTTCATTGGTTATGTGAATAAATGCAATGCTGTAAATAGAATTGACAGATTATCTTTTGAAAAAATAGTGTTTCTGTGCAATCACTCTGAAAGTTTGCATACTATATATACTTCATATCTTGTGTAAGTTACGTAACATCAATTTTTATGATACTCATTACTGAATATTGGCTAGAAAAATTGGAATAAATCTTTATTTTAAGTGTCTGAAACTATTTAACACTAATAAATATTTAACTCTACATTTTTTGTTTCATGCTTGTTATCTATAAGGCATCCCCATTTGAAGGTGAATTAGGGCACATTTTTTGTGTAACATGTTTCTAAAGTCAGGAATATTGGGTGAAGCTGTGAAAGTTTATGTGGGCTTTTAAAAATTGCTTAAACCATATTATACTTGCACCTGTTCCTTCAGGGAAACTCGTAAGTAAAAAAATCACCTTGATCCTTATTCAGGTAGTCCTCGACTTACAACCACAATTAAGTTCAAAATTTTTGTTGTTAAGTGAGACATTTGTTAAGTGAGTTTTCTCCCATTTTACATTTTTCCTTCCCACAGTTGTTAAGTGAATCACTGCAATTGATTTAAGTTAGTAACCTGGTTGTTAAGTGAATCTGGCTCCCCCTTTGACTTTCCTTGTCAGACGGTCGCAAAAGGGGTTCCCATGACCTTGGGAGAAAGAAATGGTCATAAATATTAATCAGTTGCCAAGCATCTGAATTTTGATCACATGATCAGGGGGATGCTACAAAGGTAATAACTGAAAAACAGTCCTAAGTCACATTTTTCAGTGTCATAACTGAATGGTCACTAAATGAACTGTTGTAACTCAAGGACTACCTGTATTTCCTTTTATTAAATACAGTGTCGTGCAGAGATATGGAAATGGCTCCCTAGCATTTTCAGAGAGAAACTAGATAATTCTATCAAGTATCCCCCTTCATTATACTGAATAACACAGGAGTAAATACCCCTTTCATGGCGTCACAAGTGCTATTAGAAGAAAAGTAAAATGTCCTAAAAATTTTATAAAGTTTTTTTATAAAGTGTGTCAATAATTCAGTTTAAAATGAAAAGCCAAGTTCATATATTCAAGCAAAAAGGAACTTTTTTTCAACTTAATACCAGTGGCACCTGCAGGGTACATGACTCATGACTCAAACCATGATTTAGCAAACTATGGACTGAATCTGACTAGTAACTGTAAGCTTAAAATCAGAGAATCCAGCATATGCAAATGTTTTCAATAATGTTGAAAGAACTGGTACAATGCACAAATTAAAGAAATTTAGCTGATACTGAAGTAGAAAAATATTTCACTAATATGCTGTTTGAAAGAGGTAATCTTCTCATCAAAATAAATTTGATGGAAAGAAATTAAGCCAGGTTCACAATGAGAGATTTTGATTATGAAAAAATTAATGTCATGCTTGCTGGTACGAAATAAACTCCTAATGCTACAGGTAAATGTACCAAAACAACTTTAGCACACAGTTATGAATAAAGTGTTTTAATCAAGTTTAATTAAAAAAACACATTTACCACAAGCTGTACATTAATGTACAATAATCTCTGGACAAGTAAATGATTGAGAACTCCGCATCCTTATTCATAAGCCTTCTCACTGAAATGATTGAAGATTTTACAGATTTCTCAATATTACCACCAGTTGAACAGGATTTACAAAGAATAAAAATTATAAATAAATATTTAGTAAGCCCTGTAGGTGTTTCTTTCTGAAAACAAAAGTATGGTTTCCTGAAACATGATAAAAGCTGTTGAATCTATTTTGTTAAAATCACATAAAATGTTTTCTGCCTTCTCTTTTAAGCAAACATGAAAAGATTAAATGTTTTGTATAAAAAGTTATGTGATAAGAGTTTTACTCAACCATTGCCAAATCTTTTAATGCATGGCTTCTTTGTTTTTTGGCTTTGTAACCAGGCCGTAGAAATTCTATTTTTCTCTTCTTTGCTTCAATTTTATTCTTATGCCTCTTTAACTTCCTCTTGGCAGCAATCTCAGGATTAGCAACAGCCTAATGGAAAACAAAGAATCATAATATTTTGACAGTCCACACCTTCTGAAATTGCCTGGTTTTAATAAAACCTCTCGTGACAAATGAGATGGTCATTTTTTTAAGCAAATGCAGGTGAAAAATGAAATAGATACTAACCTGTAGGGCTCTCTGTTTCTTTCGTTTAGTTCTCCTCTGACTGGCTTGTTTTTGCACAAAAGCAAATGAAATTGAAAAGTCCTCCAATCCAACTAATTTCTTCAGTAGTTCTATGATTTCTTGGGAAAGATTCTTTAGAGTTGGATCTGGCAAGGATATGATTTTCATTACTTAAAATCTGAGGACAGAAACTCAAGTATGCTATGTATTGTTCAATCTTCTGCACAATTGTCCAGGTGTAGTATACTCTACAAAGTTCCATAAAATATAATATTCAAACGAAGGCTATTCAGAAATCAGCATTAGTATTTCATTTTCATACCAAAAATATTATTTGAAATACACTTTTTTAAAGAGCCATCACTTTTTATAGGAGAAAATGGGCTCTTTTCATCCTCAGCCACCTCTTTCAGTATAGATTAAATGCAGTTTGCCAAGACATCTGAACCCCAAGAGACTCTGATCATCTAAATCATCAATTTTCAATAAAAGTTCAGCTTAAGTAAATCTTAGAATCTGGATATACTAAACTTCCAGATACATTGGACCTCAAGTTTCATAATTCTTATGCAGTCTGACTGATAAAATGCCAAGGAATTTTGGGTTTCAATATCCAGTACATGAAGAAGATAAAAGAAGAGATTGAGTCGGGATTTCAGAGCATAGCAGATTATTTTTGCATCCCAATACCTAGATGAACAATTTGACGTATCTCCATAAGACAGTTTAAAAATACACAGAAAATACTGTGTCTCACACCAATTGCCATGTATAAAAGCCTCTTCATCGAGTTACCTTATATGCATTGTAGAGATGAGAGACACACAATCACTTCAATATATAACATCCAGAATGGAATATTGACATTTAAAAGAGCAGTACCGTATATTCCGGCATATAAGACGACTGGGCGTATAAGACGACCCCCAACTTTTCCAGTTAAAATAAAGAGTT
>JANHFM010005267.1:37682-60355 GCA_032468115.1 Grayia smithii | reverse complement strand
GCCTCGATGCCCCGTGAAATGGACTGTGAAATCAAATCGCACACTTCCTTAGGCAGTTGGGTCTGACCCTGAGGTGGCTGGCGAAGGCCTGCCGCAGTGGGTGTAAAAGTGGCGGAAGGTTCAGCCCTGTGGGATGTCGTCTGTTCCTGAGGCGTAGACGCATTGGCGCTGAGATGAGCCGGGTTGGAAGTCCCCTCAGGCGCGAGGCTGACGCTTGGCGTATTGCTGAGGGAGGGAGCAGCCCCCAATGAAGATACAGCTGATGCTTCCGCCTTCCTCTGGGCCTTGGCGAAGTTCTTCTCCAATGCCCTTTGTCTGCGCATGGCGTGTTTGTCGGCTGATGTCGCTGAGGCTTTAGGTAGACTGCTGCTGGCGGCTGCAGGGCGACGTTTCTTGGCGGGCGGCTCGTGAGCCAGCTTGTCTGTGGTCTCGGCTGGAGACAGCGACTCCAGGGATGGCGAGGGACTCATGCCGGCCATGTTAACTGCAGCGCCACCAAGTGGAGGGAACGTCTCGAAAGCCTTGGTACGAAGTGCTGGAGGACCGTCAAGACAGAACCAGACTTTGCCGGCTGGGTGGAATTGGCAATGTCTTCGAGGGCCCTACAATAAGGTACCCTACCGTGTTCTGCAATTACAGAAAAAAACAGAGAAAAATGAGCACCCATTAGAAATGGCCCGCCAAAATGGAATCAGGCCGCAGGACCTTTAAGTGAAGGCACTAAAGGCCTGCCAAAACGGAACCAGGCCGCAGGCCTCTTTAGCAAAGGCGCTGGAGGCCCGACATAACGGAACCAGTCCTGATAAAGGCCTTCGTCCTGCGTTAGTCCCTTTATAATTGCACTTCTCTTTTTTTTTTCTTTTTGTATTGTTATTAGTTCGTTATTTGTATATATATATATAATATTTTTATTTTTATTGTTATTATTATTATTATTATTATTATTATTTTTGCGAAGGTGGGGGGGGTCCAACCCTGCGCCCCCATCCCAGAGGTAGCCACTGACTGTTATCCCGCTGTGAGGCCCCTCAGGAGAGAAGGAGCTGAGAGAAGAAGGCGATTACCTTCAAAATGGCGTTCGCGCCAAAATAAACGGCGCTCCGGTTCCAGGCGGCAAGCGGGAGGCTCCAGAGCTCGCCGCCGCGATCGGAGCGCTGATAACGGAGCCGCTGGCCGAGGAAGCAGGTGATCCCGGCTAGGACTGCGTGGGCGGTGGGGAAATCCCCATGAAGGTCCTGGGGGAATCCCCCGATCGATAAAAGCCGTGGCGTGGCCTCGGAGCCGCCGCGCGGCTCGGATTGGTGAGGGAGAGAAAGATAAACCAAAAAGACAAAATAAAAGGAATCCCTTTGAAATTAAACAGAGACCAGCAAAGGCAGCGGCTGAGAAGGAGGTAGGAGCAAAAATAAACTAAAATTCAGGGGAAAAAAGGGGAGAAATAGAAATTAAATTCAATTTAAAAGCTGAAGCTGCAGAGGTTCAGTCAATGGAATAACTAACTAGCCAACAGACTGAGTTAATTGAATGGAGTACTTCCCTAGGAGGTGGGGCTTTTATACTCTGGAAAGAAACTCAGTCATTGGCCAATAGATGGAGTTATTACCCATGGACTGAACTCTGAAGCAGCGTGATGGAAAAGAGTTGCTTCAGTCTGCATTAATCCCCAAGAGTGGGCTGATGCTACTTCCAATTTAGAACAGTATTGTGCATAAATTTATTTTATTTCTCCAGCTAACTGCTCATATCAAGATTGTCTTTCCTTTCTTCTTCTCTAAGTCAGTCAAATGTTTAACATAATCTAAACAAACAAGGAATTCCTGGCAAAGGATATTTTGGAAATGTGAAAACTGCTGTTCTCTTTCAAGAAAGGAGGAGGATTCTAAGAATACTTCCCCTAAATGGCTCTGGGGAAGCATCAGTGAGCCTTCTAGTCTTTGGGCAAGTTGCTTCCCAAAAGATTTAAGCTTCAAGGAAAGCAGCTGTTTCAATTGTATTTAGGAAATGGCTGCCCTTAGTGACTTTTATCTTGGCATTTGTTCATTTATTAACACTAGCAATAGTAACAGTAGTAGCTTTATTATTTGCTTATAATATGTCATAGTAACATTAATATAGTGATGGGTTCATAAAAACATCTCTCATCCAGAATCCTCCCTTACAAACTTAAGAGAAGCACATTTAGATAATTTCTTTGCCTTGGTGGAATTGGGGAGAAAGGGACATTTCCTACCATAAATCCATAAATTCCCAAAAGTGAAGAGAGGACATTTTATTCATCCCAAACATTTCCTACAATACTTCAGATTCTCTCATTATTTCTGAATTTGGCAGCGTTATTTACAATTCCCTGAGCTGTTCCCCTTTAGTTACTTTGGTTACAGCAAGATGATCTGAAGATATGCAATTTGAATAAAATTCTGTATTGCCTTAGAGGGGCAAATTCCTGGTTTTACCACTTCTAGCCAAGGAAGTTAGAAATTTCATTCCAATACAGGAATTAATTTTACAAGCTAACCATGCTTCCTCCTGAAGGGAAAGCCTATTCTAAAAAAAGATTCGTATTAATTGATCTTCCTAGTTTTCCAAAATAGACCAAATTCCTGTCAACCCTTACTAGCTATTATGGGGTATTTTAGAGGCACAAAATAGAATTAAGTGCATCATAGATTTTCTCATGATCTCAGAGACTGGATTACTCCAAGGATCAATGCGGCTGAAGGTTATAGTGTTAGATTAGGCAAAAAAACCCAACTCTTAGATTTAGTTGCCTATAATTTAGCAGTTCAATTTTTAAAGACTGTGTTAGTCATTTTATAGACTCAACGAACCATGTTAGGAATAAAAAGTAGGAAAATGGGGAAGAGGACAGAAGAATTACACAAAACTTGATAAATATCAAAATAAATATGCAAAGCTTGCTTATTTCCTCATATATTTCCACCCATTTTTGTTAATGGGTGGGCAAGAACCAAGGACTCTTTACTGTAAGGGCTCAATTATTAGAATGAGAAGTACAGGCCAATAACAAAACAGGATTTATTTCAAAATCAAGATTGTTATTTAATTCCTGCCCTCTGGAACATCTTACCCTCTGAGGTGAGATTGGCTGCCACATTCCTGATGTTTTGTAAAATCCTCAAGACTTGGCTCTGCCATATGGCTTGTGGACCCAGTGGGGAAGCTTCATACTGGAAGTGGTTGATTAATTAAATTCAATTCCACCTCCACCTCCCCTTGTGTCCACCTCCCCTCTTTGCCATCTTGTCTCCATGATTCTCTCTGCTATGTTTTTTACAACATATGGTTTTAATGTTTTTCTGTGTTGTAAACCTCCCAGAGTTGTTGGATACGACATGGCAGCAAATAAATTTTATAAATAAATGAATGAATTAACAGTGCATTCAGAATTGCTTTATTCTAATAGAGATATTTCTTGAAAAAGTCTAACTATTCTCAAATGTTGTTAATGTTTTGAATAGATGATGATAATGACTTTGTTGCTTGAACCATCCGTCTTAACAAAAGAAAAAAAACATACATCATAGGTTTTGTAATTTATAAATATAAAATAAAATCTTCCTAATAATCAAATTCTATTACCTGTTATTCACCAGACAGATCATGTCAATAGTTTCATAGTTTATTTAATTTATAATTATTTGACGTATAATGAAACTAACCTTTGAAACTCAAAAGGAAAGCTAAAATAGAGTGCTAATTTAACAGCATGTAAATCAAATATTAGTGAATTAAATCTTTTGGTAGAACTACATAGTGGAAATAATTCAGTCTTATTGCACAGTGCATATTTCTATTCCTTTTTGAGGACAGAATTAATTTACTAATATCAGATGTAATTTTTATAGAGATGTTTTATAAATAAATTTATCCATAATTAGGCACTGATTGCATGTTGTAATCTGTCATGCATTTGCTCATAAAGATGATTCAATATCCATTCAGTTTTAAGGTATTTATTTCACACATTAATAAAATATCATATTTTATGAGTGCCGAAATTCAAACAAATTGCTCATTAAAATATATATGTGCTCCATACACTATCCAAATGTAGCCACTTCTGAAAGTCCTGCTCCTTCTAGAGAAATAATCCATCCATAATATATAATGGTATAATTTAATCTGTGATCCAAATCAAACAATTAGCTTGCTAATATATGGTAGGTTGGCACAGCCAATTCACCTTATTCATTTGCTGATACCCATTCTAGAGGTCACTTATTAACCATGGAAACAATTTAATTAAGATGACACAAAAAAGACCAATGATGTGGGTGGGAAAGAGAAATTTTATTGACTTTTCCAAACCAGATGTCATGAACAAGTATCATGATACAAAGCTGATTTTCAATATTCTGGTGAAAACTAGGCAGCAATTTGAACTTTGCTTCTTTTTCCTCTTATACCTATAAGAACTATTTTTTAAAAAGCACTTTATATTATGTAACAAAATTAATACAAAGCAACATAGACAAAAAACCAGAAAAATAGAAAGAAAAGAAATGCAAAGTGCAAAAAGTTAAAGAAAATAAAGAAATAAAATGGAAATAGAAAAAAATATATTTTAAGAAGTGATTCTCATTCCTCTCAGTATTTTATTTATTTATTTTATTTATCATATTTATTTGCAGTAACAAATACAAGCAAATTTAATATTTGCCCACCTCTTATAAAATTATAAAAATAATCCACTTCTTACTATAACCCTCCTTTTCATTCACAAATTTAAAAATCATTGTCTTTTCTGTACAAGTACTGGCAAAAAGTCCATAAAGGGTTCCAGCAGTATATTTTATTTTACTCTTTATCAAACAACTGAATTTTTATTCCTTTTTTGTTTGATTGGTTGGTTTTGCTCTAACCATCTCAATCTTTACAGTTGCTGTTGTGGGCTTGAATCTTCATTTAAACATTCTTCCTCCCATCTCAAAAATTTTAGAAATCCACTTTTATAAACCCATTGATAAATCTTTGTCCTTGTAAATTTTTCATCTCTTCACATCATTTGTTTTTCCATTTTAATTCTGTTTTATAATCCACAATTCCTCTATTTCCCAACATTTCTATATCAGCTGGAATTTGTTTCACCTCTTCATTCTGTAGTCTATAAATTCTTCCATTTTACTTTTTCTTTTTTTTATTTCCTCTTTAAAATCTTTTTCAAGAAATGCATTAGAAGTAATTATTACTATCAGTTTAAGTTTCTCTCCCAATTCTTCAAAGAAACTTTGAAATGTATCTAGTATCATACCTATATCTGTCAATTTATGAGCTTCACTAATTGTCTTTCAAATTATTCAAATAATAAAATATGAGTTCTTAAAAATAAAGAATAAAAAACAGGTTTATCTCTTTCTTTTTTCCCAACTTGGAACTTTAATGTCAAATTTCTATAGAATCTCAACAATCATCTCTTCCCTGGTAAACTAAACAATTTAGGTTCCATCAAAAATATAATTTTATTTATCATGTTATTTCACAAATCTTACAAAAGTTCCAATATTCTAAATTCTTCTGGTCCCTTAATCTATTTAAAACTTTCTTGAATTACATTACTTATCTTTCTGTCCTTTATTTTATATTTTTAAGTTCTTTAAGCTGTTATTTATTTTTTCTTCTTTTAGTGGATGAAGTTTTACTCATTAGGTAATATGGGGTCCTTGGTGCTCTCTGTTCAGTTCAATTCAGCTCAACATTGAGGTACAAATATTCTCTTCTATCATCACAGGATCGTTTTTTAAAAACTTTTTGCTTAGAAGTTCTCCTTTAACTTTCAAAGGAAGTTTCAACATATTTAGAAAGGAAGATGGTTGAATCTCCATATTCAAAAGTAAAGTAGAGAGATCTAGTGTCCTTAAAGGCTCCACCAGGATTGAGAGTTTGATGGCTTTTTTTACTTCCCAGTGTTCAGACCTGTGTGTTGACTGCTCCCCCAGGGTCTCTTCAAAAGGAATAGCCATCTGGAGCATAAGTGGGCAAACTTTCATCCTCTCCTTACCTGGAGCGATTCTGTTAGACAAGTTCATCACTGATTCTTTGGTCTTTGCCAATGCATCATCTCCACTTCTCCAGAGATGTCTTAGTTCACCCGTGCCTCACTCAGAAATTTCACCAATGGAATTGTCTTCTCCCTTTCTTCTGTTTGCACCAGGCAGATTTGCCCATCTAGGATCAAAGGCAATCTGAGCTTCAGTGTCTTTATTAATTTGGTGGTGGGGGGAGGTATTTTGTGAGCCAACATTTTTCTCATGCATTCTGTAATATGAAATGAGGCTGCACCTGCTAAACATTCTTCCACTTCTTGAACATATTAATTTACTGGATGTTTTCTTGTTGTACAAATTTCTCCTTATTCATTGCTATATTGGGAATGTGTGAGAAAATAATCAGGGATAGAAGGAGAGTAGCATTCCTTGTACCAGTGACACTTCCTAAAAGTAGCAAACTGATCTACAGTATAGGTGAGGAAATGTAGTTGCTGTTTGGGTGAACAAAAATAGCCAAAGTCATCCCAAATTAAAACTACAGTTAATTATTAAGGGCATATTTTCTAAACTATATCAGCATTAGAAAACTATGCCATTTTGTCCTCTGTTCTTTTCAAACAGCTGGTGACACAAAATAAAGTAAAATGTCTGCTCTGTTGCCTATAAATCGTATCTGCCTGCCCACATTTGATTCTAGAATACTGTTAAATATCCTAAAGTGGACTAAAATAAGGCAGCAACAAAAATTCTATTGTGATTCTACATATATTAGTCATATATACTATATTCATCAAATGTTCCTTTTTTAAATGTACTATCATTTGATACTACTGATATATCCTAGTTACCCAAAAGCAAATGGATGTATAAATAACATTTCACACAGATGTTTTTATCAGTTCTTAGCACATTTAAGAGAGTTAAATTGCACAAAGCACATAGTAAGTACCTAGAAATTGACAGAAATGCCAAACTTTTTAATATTTATCACACGACTGGTTTTAAAGCCTCTACCAACAAAAATTATTTGCAATAGCAAACAATGCAAGTATTCCATGACAGAGTTTAAGTACATTGATCATGGGTATCTTTTGCAGAGGATAGATGTCCAGAAATTTCTAAGATTTTGAAATACAGTATCTTCTGCAATCATTTCTTCTTAAAATTTATTTTCTTTCACCTCCTCTTACCTATTTTTCCACAGCTCCTTGCGGTCAAAACGAAACTAGAGAAGATGGTAAAATAATTCAGCTTCCTCCCTGCAAAACAGGAGCATGGATCGTTCCTGCCATAATGGCCTGCTATCTTTTGGTTGCAAACATCCTTCTGGTGAACTTACTGATTGCTGTTTTTAAGTGAGTTGATAAAATATTATATATTCCTTCTCCATCCAGAGCAGCCATGCCAAACTTTTTAGTATTTGTCACCAAACTGGTTTAAAGCATTTACCAACAGAAATTATTTGCAATAGTAAAAAATGTAAGTATTCCATGGCTGAGTTTTAGAGTACATAATCATGGATATATTTTGCAGAGGGTATATGTCCAGAGATTTCTACCATTTTGAAATATAATTGTAGCAGTGGTGCTACAATGGCCAAAACTTGGAAGACCGATCAAACACAATTCATTCAGCACCCATGTAACTTTGAATAACTAGCCACTGAACAAGTCATCATTAATTGCAGAGCATCCCAAATGTGCTTTTTCAAGAGGCAACTGGACTTTCTGTTTTTTCTTTGAAGACATTTCACTTCTCGTCTAACAAGCTTCTTCAGCTGAGATGAGAAGCGAAACATCTTCAAAGAAAAACCAAAAGTTCAATTGCCTCTTGAAAAAGCACATTTGAGATAACCATATACTGGATGCCTGAGAATCTCCATAGACATTAACCACGGACTACTTTTCCTGTGATTGCATGGCTATTTCTACAGGCACTATGTATGCCTTGACAAAGATGTAGCTGTTTTAAAGAATTGCAGACAGAGGCTACATTTGTACATTCTGAAGAAATTTTGTCCAGTTCTACAACACAAGAAAACCCAGTTATAGAAATAAACATATAGTATTAAAGTTGTGACTGTGTTACAGGTAATTGTTGTTACTGTGTTACACTGTAATTGAAAACTCAGATGTGTTTCATATTCAATCAGGTTTAAATTCATAAACTGATAAAAAATAGATGGAACTATACTTTACTTTTGAATAAGAAGAGTCTGTATTTTAGGGTAAAATTTAATCTTCCAAGCTAGAGATGATGTGGAAAACAAAGGTTTCCTATTGTTGTTATTTTTAAATATATACCTGAAGATAGCTTTAAGTTTGATCAAAGTCAAACTCAAAAGAGGCTATTAACCCTTGTTCCACAGGCTGATACAAAGTTCAGCAATTTTTGAGGCAGAAGTGCAAGGCCAGTATTAGCAGCCAAAATAGTTTGGTAATAAGCAGGAGTAGTGCTAAGAATTTCCATACAGTAAGCCTGCAAAAGACATCTGGTTTATTTGACCAAGACATGAGGTTAGGTTGGAATATTGAGTTATATTCTCCAATTATCTATCGCAGTATGAGGAACAGCCTTCTACTGGATGCCATTAAACAAGATAGTCACCTCACAATTTTTCCCCAAGTCCAAATTTAACAGCATTTCAGTGCTTTTACTTGTACTTGAGGTCTTCTGGCTGTCTTAGTGAAGTGGGAAAGAATGGAGGTTATGGTGGTGTTGCATCCATGCTACTGAAATAACCTAAGACGATGGCCAGTTAATCAAAGGAAAATCTTGGAAACTGGTTCTTTTAGCAGTTACATTTAAATACCCAAGTGAATAGTTATTTCTTTTAGAAGTAGACTATCTCCTAATATTTTTATGCAGAAATAAAAAAGGTTGTATATGAGTAAAATAAACAGTATAGCAATGTAAACACAACAGATACTGTTATGAATAGTCCATCGAAGACTGCGGAAGACTGCGGAATTCACCGCAGATGCTAATTGTACATACACTCTAAAATTTATTGTTTTTCAATGTGTAGAACAGATCCCAATGTTGCATATGCAAACAAAAAATTCAGCTATTTTATTAAAAGCCTGTTCCTTTTTTCTATTTCTATTTCAGCAACACATTTTTTGAAGTTAAGTCTATATCAAACCAGGTATGGAAGTTTCAGAGATATCAGCTTATTATGACCTTCCATGAAAGACCAGTCTTACCCCCTCCGCTAATCATCTTCAGTCACATGACCATGATATTTCAGCACATATGCTGTAGATGGCGGAAACATGACAGCGATCCAGATGAAGCAGACTATGGGCTCAGTAAGTGTCATAGGATTTGTGCAGAATTACTTGGACAAAGCCATTATGCTTCATGAGGGCACTGGCATCAATTAGATACAGGACCACCCATGAGCAAACAACAGTTTCAGCTGAGGAATACACAACCAGGAGATATATGTGGTTCTGTAGTACAGCAGCCTTGGGGATACTGTACATTTGGAACCATTCCTTAATCATAGCCTGCAAAGTGAGTTTTGAAAATCTATAGCTGAAAGCAAATCTGTAGGAAGCTGCATCCATCCATCCATCCATCATACAATTACATTTGAAGGTAAGCAACATTCTACAAAAGACAGAATGGAGTAAGGCATAGTAAGCAGAAGAAATTAAAAGCAAGAGTTAAAAGGAAGAAGGATACTTAAGTCTCATTTCCATCATTGTTCATTACTTTTCCATATCTTTATATCCTTGCAAAGTATGGTTGCAGCATCCATCAATAAATTGCTACATTGTCTTGTTATTTAAAGTTCTTACCTTTGTCCTTTTGAGAAATCATCAATTCCATCCAGTCTCCTCTGATTTCTTCTTCTTCTCAATACTTTTCTTTTATATCATCATTTTGCAATTTATTCATTCTCTCTATGTGACCAAATTGTTTGGATTCTTGACTAACAATATAACTTCACCCGCATTGAAAGTACACAAACACTCATGACCCCAGCCAATACATTTCTAATGTAACCACACCTTTCCATTTGTATTTATCCATAAATTTATTTATTTATTTATTTATTTATTTATTTATTTATTTATTTAATTAATTAATTATTTATCAAGCATATATAAGATAACAAATAAAAGTATAAACATAATTAGAATACATGAAAAAGAGTAAGAGTAAAAACGAATATTAGGACAGGGACAGTAGGCACGCAGCTGCTCTTATGCACACAGGTGCTCTTATGCATTAGACTATGTAAGGAGCATCATATATACTTGTTTTATCTTGGATTAGGCCTATTTAGCTTATCATAAGCTTTGTATATGAACAAATATACAATAAATTTCTCACATTTCCAGTTTTCTTAATGTTCTATACACCTCTTGACCACACTGCACTAAACTAAAACCACACTGCACTAAACTAATTTTGCTCCTTGTCTCCTTATATTCTCTCAATCAGATTCTGTCACTTTTTCATGTATCCTTAACAAATTAATTCTTAAATCATTTTTGCATTCACTTTTGCTACGTTTTCCTATGCATTTCCTATGAGAATAAAAACATCAAATATGAGGCACAGAAGCTCTTTTCGCACATACACATTTACACTACATACCTACTTAATAAGCAAATTGCATCCATATTTTATCATTTCTGTTGTTATATGTATGCAGTGTTATCATTTTTTCACACCATTTGTGATTTCCTTTTCATTAGTTGTTTCTTAAAACAGTCATTTCAGCTTTAAGTAATGTTGCTGTACAAATCTCTCAAATAGCATTCCCTCACTCCATTTTTACCTCAAAAGATTTCATCACTTTTGATTATATTTAATTTTATAGTTTGATAAACAAAATATGTATCAAGACCTGACTCACTATTATCAGCTTTATGATGTTTTTCACTAAAGAAGACTGGGATTGAAGTCCATATCTTATGTCTATAAAGCATGTGCATAGTTGGCTAAAGTCAGAGTAAAACAGGTTGCAATTCCCAGTCCAAATATAATTTCCAAAAATTTTTCAAGACATAGAATGAATTAATAATATTTCCTTGGCATGAGCATCTAATTGTTCTCTAGGTATTATAAAAGGTGATTTTCTTTAGGCTCATGCTCAAACTTTGAAATTTCTTATTTTCTTAGTTTGGCCTGCCTTCAGGTTTTGTTTTGTTTTTGTTTACTGTCTTTTGTCGTTATGCAAAATCATTTCTATTTTTGCACATTTTCTAATTTGATGAAATGTTCTTTTAAAAAATTCTCAGACATTGTATCTTTATTTGTTTTATCTGTTTATTTCTGTTCATTACTATTTTTTACTTTATTGTACATTACTGTTTCATCACATGAATGCCAACACTGCTACAGTGGCTAAGGAACTGGGCTAGATATAGGTAAAGGTTAGGTCCATCTTCAGCTGCAGAAGTTTCTTGGATATAGAGGGAATAGGGAATGGCCTTAACAGACAAAAGAAAGAGCTGGAACCAAGACTTCAGTCAGATAAGTGGGCCTCGAGCCTAGGCCAATAAACTAAATTGAGCAAAATGTCTCAGACAAACTGCTGGCTAGTTTACATGAGGGGGAGCACATTCAGACTTGCAAGATTTTGTTAGTGTAGCTGTTACAATAAAAGTAGTTCTAACTTACATGACATTGATTTCTTATTCTGGTCTACCCTGTAGGGTTGATACTGGGTGACCTTGGGTAAGTCATTGTCTATCATCCCATCTTATCTCACAAAATAGTTGGAGGTGGAAAAAAATTAAACTAATTCAAACATATAGAACTAATTCTTATAGTGGAAAAGCATTGTACAAATTGGGCTCTACAAAGATATGAACAGCAATGAATACCAGTAACTCCACTTGCAGTCACTTTGCTTGACTAATAACTATGAATCTGAAGTCCTGCCAGTACCTACAGAGACATACTGTTCCCAATATCCTTAGTCTGGAACAATATAGACATTCTCCTATCTCTTTCTGTGATTGTAGAGGGTCAAAAGAAGAAGAAATAATAGAGTCAAATGTCACAGCTCGCACTATCTGAATAAGTCTGACATAAATTGAAAAATGTCTGGCAGGTGGGACTTAGGGCACAAATTTGGGAAAGCAGAAGTAGAGCTACAAATCTGAGACTCATCAAAACGATCTACATATGAAGTTACATATAGAGGGGGTTTCAGTTGTAAAAATTATTACTATTGACCGTTGTTTATTGCCTTGTATGTCTCCTATAGAACTTTTTATAACAGATGATGAACTGAAGAAGGTTCATGATTTTGAAGAACAGTGCATAGAAGAATATTTCAGAGAGAAAGACGATAGATTTAATTCTTCCAATGATGAGAGAATCCGTGTAACTTCTGAAAGGTGCACAACATTTTGTCTGGCTTTGTAGATATGGCTTTGTATATTTTTAAAATTGTAATTATAGAATTTTTCAATTTGTTGTTTTAAAACAAAAAATGGTTTAAAAGTTTCATAATATTTTATTGGCTACAAACTAATAGTAATCAAAAGATGGTAAAACTATTTTGGAATTGTCATAAAAGTGGTATTTATACAGAAACACCACACACACACACACAAATTAAGTCTGGCTAAAATAGAGACCTCAATCATCAGTAGAATATAAAGTCTAAAAAATAAGTAGAATACAAAAATATAGGTTTAGTTGCTATGTGTCAAGTCTTTCTTTATCCTATTATCAAATTGGGGGAGGCAAGAAAAGGCATGAAATACATGGGAGAAAAGGGCTGTTTCTGACTCCAGTGCAAGTGATGTCCAAATCATCACCACCACCTCTTATGCATGGCAGAATCCTTCAGGGGAAAAAAGTTCTCTGCAACGCCAAAATTAGTTACCTTAGTGCTACAAGCTCTACATCAAGGAAGCATTTGATTGGCCCTTTGGTCTTATCCAACTCTGGTATTTCCTATGCGTATCCCACTTTTTTCTCTTTCTCCTCTTCTTGGTGAATTGGAAATCATCCCTGAATCTCACAGTCATTTTTTGGGTAGAACAATAGGTTGTGTGAAGTCTGCTTTTATAAATAGGTCTTAGTAATGCAAATTGAGGTCTTATTTCATAGTCTGTTAAAAAGGTAAAGGTTTTTCTGCACATGTGTGCTAGTCATTTCCAGCTCTAGGGGGCGGTGCTCATCTCCGTTTCTAAGCCAAAGAGCTAGTGCTGTCCAAAGACATATGGTCATGTGGCCAGCATGACTAAATGCTGAAGGTGCACAGAGCGCTGTTACCTTCTCACCAAAGTGGTCCCTATTTTTCTACTTGCATTTTTTTAAAAGTGCTTTCAAACTGCTAGGTTGGGACAACTAATAGGAGCTCACTCTGTTACATGGCACTAGGGATTCGAACTGCTGAACTGACAACCTTCTGATCTACAAGCTTAGGATCTTAGCCACTGAGCACCACGTCCCTCATAGTCTCTTAGTTTCTACTTAAACAGCCAGGCAAGAGAATTGTTAGCATAAACCTAGAGAAAAATTATAGAAAAGTTAATAAAGCATACATTTAATTGTATGTAAAGTAATTACTTTTGAACATACTTGTAATATAACTGAGGGTTGAGATATCATGACACTCTAAATTTATTTCTCCAGGGATCACTTGTTGTCATCATATTCATTTGACAACAATTAGGCACTTTTCCAATTTCCTGGCAGTTTTCAAAAGCTGTGCAATTTTAGTGGTTTGATAAATCAATTACTACTTTCTATAGATTTGGTAATTACTAAGGAGTTTGCCACATAAAATCCATAAAATGGAAATATTTCTATACCAGAAATCAGTATTTTTGTCTTTGTGCATGTGAGTCTGCATAACATACAGTAGATCTGTAAATCTCATGTTCACACATTTTAAATCTATAAATAATTTATATAGAACAGCTCTAAAAGTCTATATTTTAAGATATGTAAATTTTTATTATTTTTAAAAAGGACATCAATGCATCTCACAACTTTAATCGGGAACAAAATGTAAATTCTTGTTTAAATATGTGTAGATAAAATCATTGAGGGGGCAAGCAGTAAATGGATTTATCATTCCAGTTACCCAGTAACCTATTTTTAATTGTTTGTTTTAAAAAAGAGGATTAATTTTCTTAATATACTGATATACTGCTTATCAGTATATTAATGACATACTATTTACATTATTGTCAATTTTCCTGATTAAGTAAACTGGTTTAGAAATAACCAAGCTAACCTGCTTGCCCTACTGAATGTTATCAAAACATTTTTTTCCTATCTTTTCTTCCTGCAGAGTAGAGAATATGGCAATGCGATTAGAGGAAGTGAACGAACGAGAGCATTGCATGAAGGCCTCGCTTCAGACTGTCGATATACGGCTTGCTCAACTGGAAGATATGATTGGCCGAATGGCCACAGCACTGGACAAAATTAGTGGTGTGGACAGAGGAGAGGCCAGTAAGATACGGTCTCGAACATCTTCTGACTGTACGGACACAGCTTACATTGTGAGGCAAAGTAGCTTCAACAGCCAAGAAGGGAACACATACAAACTTCAAGAGAGTATTGATCCCACAGGGGAAGAATCAATGTCCCCCACCTCTCCAACGTTAACACCTCGACTGCGAAGTCACTCCTTCTATGCGATGAATATGAAGGAGAAAGGGGGGCTTGAGAAATTTGAAAGTATTTTGAAAGAACGGTCTCTGAGCCTTCATCGTGCCACTAGCTCTCACTCAGTCTCAAAAGAACCAAAAGTTTCATTAGTGCCTGTAAGCACTTTGTCTATTGCTCCAGATTCTCGGAGGCCTTCTTCTTGCATTGATATTTATGTGTCTGCCATGGACGAACTGCAGTCAGGAATAGAGCCCCTGGACAGTTCAATGAACATCCTTGGGACCGGAGACCCCACTCTTCAAGCTCAGATAACTTCCAGCGTTCTCTCAAGTAGTGCTTATGTCAGTGGTACCTCTGGTGATAGAATCTCAGGCAGAAGTATTGAGTATGAAGAGCCTTCTTCACTGGAAACAAGGGTGTTTTCTTCAGATTATTCCCAAATCACAGACAGCCAAAACCCCTGGGAATTGGATCCCCCCCTATATCATACCTTAGAGCGTTCTAAAAGTAGTCGATACCTAGCTACAAGCCCCTTTATTTTAGAAGAGGCACCTATAGTAAAATCTCATAGTTTTATGTTCTCCCCTTCCCGGAGTTATTTCAGCAGCCTCGGAGTGCCGGTCAAAACAGCCGAGTACACTAGCATTACCGACTGCATTGATACAAGGTGTGTCAGTGCTCCTCAAACCATTGCAGAAAGGTCAAGTTTTCCTGGGATCCATGGAGATAAACTGGATGACATGGGATGCTGCCATCCAGAGAGGGAAGCAGAACTAAGTCACCCAAGTTCTGACAACGAGGACACTGAAGCCAAAGACAGAAAGGGAGTTTCCTTGTCACCTCAAGATAGCAATACATCTAGGACCTTGTCTAACAATATTCTGCTTCCTAAAATAGAGCGGGCCAATAGTTATTCTGCAGATGAATCCAACTTACTCTACGTGCACACACGGAAAAGCTACTCCATCAGTGACAAACTTGATAGGCAGCGCAATGCGGCCAGCCTTCGAAATACATTTCAGAGGAGCAAGTCATCCAAACCAGAAAGTACAGGAGACACCTTGTCAATGAGAAGACTCTCTAGAACAGGTGCATTCCGGAGCTTTGAGAGCAAATATTGCTAGAGATGGCATCTGTTCTTTGGTCCTTCTCTTGAGCAGAATGAAGTAACCTCAGATTATGATGTGTCAGCAAAAAGCTGGCTTCTACCACCAGTCGAATTAGCCCTTTTTAATCTCCGTGCCAGTCACCGAGATTCTGCCTCTTGACCCAGTTGGCATTTGCACTTAATAGGGGGTGGGATGGGTGGGTGGGAAGATTTTAAAGACATTATTTTTTAAAAAAAGCTTTATGACGTCGTGCATAAATGGGTAAATAGTTTGAGAAATCTGCCTTTCAAAATAGAAATAGATTTTTTTAAAAAAAGAAGCAAAATAACATGCATCTAAAGTGGGTGTTTTAATTATGATTCTGTTGTTGTTTACATCAGTACATTTGTGATAACTTATGAAGCAGTATCTTTGAATTACATTATAGAAGACAAACTTATCAATTCCCACTTTTCACTCTCATGGTTCACACATCTTTTTTTGTACTGACAACTTGTAGTGCCACAAATGTTATATTTTCAAGAAGGGAAGTAAAAAGATGCCTTTTATATAGCAGCATGAGGGAAAGGGGGAAATTTATGTAATACATTATCATGTGGTTCCTGTATTAAACAGGCTTTTTCGCACAGCTGACCAAGCTCAGGAAGATTGTAATTAAGTGGAATAGTAAATACTTATTTTTGTAATTACATCTATTAGTTTAGAAAGAATTCCATGGAGCCTCCTTAAAATGTTACACGAGAGGATAAAAACAGTCTAGAGGCAACATCATATTCTTACTGTTCTGTACAACATTTCTATCTTTTTTTCCCCCAAGAATTTGGATTTCATTGGGCATATTTGTATTTCATTGCTGTTCTAATTGTTCCATCACTTATTGCTGGAGGTACTGAATGATGATCTCCTCTGAAAATATTAAAGGATTGAGAGGTTAGTTAGCCTAAGTGAAATTAAGACTTCAGATTGTTTCAAAAGCCATTCTTTTAAGTATGCTTCCATTGTCTAGAATGGCAAAGAGAAGAGATTTTATACCAAGTAAGAATGGAATGCGAAAGTCTCATTGTCCTCAGGTCTGTTCCTCAATAATGTTTGCAATAACCCTCCTGGGTGCAAGAATTAAACATGGCTCCCAGAGGATAATAGGCAGATGGCATAGTTATAGAGTTTCCATTTATGAATCACTCACTCACATCAGCGATATTTTAGAAAACATCTTAAAAATTATTTTGAGTTGGCTGTCTAAATTCATTTTTTCAATTTTAAGCATTCAGACTAAATCTGTATGTGAAAGCAGTCTTCCAAACTACCATAGAGAAAGGATTGTTTTGAGTTACGGCTCCTGTTAACCCCACAAAGCTTGGCAAGGATCAAGGATTGTGGAAGTTCTGCAGAACTTTGGAAGGTACCAAAATAAACATAGAACTCTGAGAGTTTCTAAAGTCCTCATTCATCTGTTAGTAGTTGGGGGCAAGACACAGCCACAGATCTTTTTGAACGTAGCTGTGCATTGATTTCAGTTATAAAATGTAATGCAAATTGCCCCCACTCAATTGACTTTCATGCTACTCTCCATCTTCCTTATTATCTCAGCTATTATTCTATAATTTGCCAAGATGTTTTTAGTATGTGCTTTTCCATGAGAATAATTTATCAAATATCAAGACATATGCCAACATATCTGGATAGATGGCAAGCAGGATACACCGATTATCAGTTTTATTTCCTAAACTGCTTCTAAGGCCCAACTTTAATCCAATTGTTGTAAATAACTGCACATTGCACACTTTTATTAGAGCTTTGATGTATGTGGTTTGTGTGTGTGTGTGTATGTGTGTGTGTGTGTGTGTGTTAGAAAAAACTTTTCTACAGCAAAGAAATACGGTGTGGAAGTAGATGTTTTAGTCATTAGCTATACTTTTTCAAAAATGTCTCCTATCTCATATGGGATTTCAGATTTTCCGTGCACAAAATGGTGTCTAAGAAGGGTTTCTTTTTAATTTACTACTAATGCCTTTTTTCATACTATCACAATCATTCCAGATTTCATGAGAGATGAAATAATCTTGTATAATTTTTGAATAGGGTCTCTAAAGAGAATTCATTCAAACAATATTTCAATGACCTCAGATGAAACAGACCTATTTTAAATGTCAAAATGTATTACCATTCTTGCTTATTTCTGCTTTGGACATAAGCCCAGCCTAGACCAACGTTATTCTCTTAAACTACTGAATTATTCAATTTCATTTGAGCTGACTGTGTGAAAGAACTCCTAAATGGATTCATAAAACAATTCAAATCGTCCTTTGAATTTTCCTGTTTGCCTTCAATGACAATGTCTTGACCTACGGTAATGATAAAATATCTGGGCCCTAGCTTGAAAACAAATTGACAAATAGGACTCTTGGTATCCCTATTCCTAGTATGACAAAAGCCAAATTCTGGCAGGAGTGCCATCATTTATACTTTTTAACTGCAAAAAATAGCCGTTTCTACCAAAGCACAATCTTAAGGTTCACTTCTACATGCTTCCTGGGAATGGAACCTATTTTGAAATACTTGCAAACTTGTAAGCAAATACAAAGGCATTTATTGTGGCTTTTGTTAAGAAAAGTGTATTTGGATGTGCATTTTTCATAAATTACCATGGGTTCTGCTGTTAAAATCACAGAAAAAGAAACATTGTTTAGTACTACGGTTTTTTAAAAAGTTATTATTAAAATATTCCTTAATGTCTATGGAGATTCTCAGTCATCCAGGTCATAGTTGTACCAAAGGTGCTTTTTCCAAGAGGCAAAGAAAACTTGCGTCTTGGTAAAAGCACCTTTGGGATAAAATATTCCTTGCGCACAGGAACAAGAAGGCAGGAATCCACAGAATCATTGGAATTACAGAGAATCATTCTTAGGAAGTATACCTATTTTAAAATCATATCTCATTGAACTTACATGTGATAAAAAGTGTATTCTCTGTATACTTTATAAAGCATACTTTAGCATTCCACTTTAATCACCAGGACTGATCATGGATATTATGTCATTTACCCTCTTATCTTCTGTATTGAAAAAGTATATACAGGATCAGTTAGTAGTGCAGAATATATTTTCTGTTAAGATATTCATAAATTGAGATGCTGTATGGAGTTTAGAACGCAGCATTATTAAGCTAGAGGTTGCACTCTACAGGAAAAATTGGAAATATTTCCATAAGCTATCAAACAGCAATAATTGAACAGTAAAATGCTCATTTATGCATAGTTGATGCTGCTAACTCAAGAATAAGTAAGCAAATGAAGCATTTTCCTGCTAAAATAAGGAACTTTTCTAGAGTATGGAAACAGATGTACCCTTACTTTCATTTTTTTAAAAAGATTGTATTTATATCAAGATAAATTCATTACATTGATTGAACACTGAAACTAGTGATGTGAATGTTCCCATTTTCTCTAAAAACCATGATGACTCTTTTGATACTCGCTTGAATACTTCCTGTGTTTCAGAATATGCTCTGGATATCTCTTTTTAGAATCCTGTATGGTATGCTGTATTAGCCCCTAAAGCAGAAGCAACAAACCATATAAAGTTTTAATTCATAATCTGAAATGTTATGTATAAAATATAAAATTACTAATCTGCATAGCCATGGAATAGGAAAGACAAATTTTTAAGATGAATTCAAATCAACGTAGTGTATTTACTTTTATACCATCCTAATAATATCTGGATAACTGCTAATCAGGGCATTCAGAATAACAAGAGGGCTACATTTACAAACTGAACAAGAGACACCAGAATAATCCAGTATTGTTTTTTTACATAATGGGATATTAGATCAACTTTTGGGTCTAGCACTTATCAGGGAGGACAACCTTTAGCAAGTCAAAGACCATTCTTAACATTGGACAGGTGGGCTTTGAAAGCCACAACATATGCAGGGCCAGATCTGGGTTTAGGGAGTGGCATTTTAGGATTTCCCTTCATTTTCTTTTAAAAATGTTTTGCATTGTGTTGTCCTTAATTTAAACCTCTCCCAACAGTTTACATACGTTTCTTACCTGAAACTCTGCTGTCGGTTTGTAGCAATCATGTACCAAAAAAAAAAAAAAAGACTATGTGAGGCCCTGAAGTCAAAGGCTGTCGACCACTGCAGTGTAAAGTCGTATCTTTATACAGCAGTATAGTACAATGTTCGCTAATAGGAAATAAAGTCCACTGAACAATATGATCTGCTACCTACCTTTCCAAGTATTAGCAGTTATTGGGCAAGGAATCAGGTCTGTCGTCATTGCTGTTAGGCTTCCATTTATTTATTTATTGGCAGAGCTCCACTATCAATTCTGGCATAGCTTTTCTAGCCTGAATCTTGCAGATGTGTTGGGACTTTCTGACTGGGATTCTTGGGGGTTAGAATCCCAAAACATCTGAAGGATGTCAGCTTAGAGAAGGCTAGCCTTTGAGCTGGCATATATCCCTAATGAGCCATCAATAGCTGTGATACGTGCATTATGAGAATGTGAAAGAATAAACCTAGGGAGTTATGCAAAAGGTAAAAAGAATAACCTCTTTAAAGTAATATTTAAAACTCTGTTGAGTTAGCTGTCTGTTTACATATGCTGTGCAATTGAGGAAGCAGTGTACAGTATTTTTAAAATACTTTCTTCTAGTGATCCATTCTGTTATTTCCAGTTCAAGTGATGCTGTTCTATAGTTGGATATATCACCTGTCCTAGGTAGTGAATTATAGCACATAATTCTTTCACAATAATAATGTGATAATGATTGAAATAATTTCTTCTTCCTTAAATTACAGTCTTATTTTGTGCCTATGAAAATGCATGCATTGTTCCATTAATTCCTTTGGACTATTATGGGGTTCAACATTTCAATATTGCCTGCCTGTAACAATGAATCGAGTTAGAATGAAATAACAATTTTGGACTTTTACATTCTCTCCCAATATGTTCATTTAATGAAACTGATTTTAATAGCACTTTAGTATTATATAAAATGACTTATAGAACAGTAGGGTCTTAAACCTACAGCATTTATGATTGAAATAATTATATATTTTGGAAACAAGGTACTTCATTGTTTGTTTTAGCATATGCCTGTTATTAAGTAGCAACAAGCAACAAATTATTGAAATTGTAACAATTGCCAGTAATAAAATAAAACCCATAAATCCATAACACAAAATCATTGATATGAATCTTTCATATAACTTTTAAGTTTTGAGGAAGATAAATGTTTGCATATAAAGTAGGTTCTCAGAGTTTAGGTGGCTTAGGACACACGATTGCTGCAGGACAAGAGGCAAATGACTATTTTAGATTATGCAATCTTGATAAATGTAGAAATGAAATACGTGCCACTTTGTAAGGCAGTGGTTATGTTGCCAAATGAGAATTGTATTGCACAGAACTTTACTGACCAGTCCTAAAATATATGTGTCACAGAAAAACCAACTTTGAATAAGATTGCAGGAAAAGAGGATTGGCTGCCAATGAAATGTTTAAAACGATGACAAGGAGGAGGGTCTTCAAATCAGCTGCTTTAAGGAGACCTCATTAAATGTTAGGGGATGGAAACATTTTCCAGAAGAAATTGGACTGAAGATAAAATCCAGAACTTCTCTTTAAATAGTAGTTTAGCAGTGCGACAGAAGGAAAAATGGATAAAACTTTTATTATTTAGGAATTAACCCAAATTGTTAAAGCAAAAAT
Source organism: Grayia smithii (assembly GCA_032468115.1). Taxonomy (NCBI): domain Eukaryota; kingdom Metazoa; phylum Chordata; class Lepidosauria; order Squamata; family Grayiidae; genus Grayia; species Grayia smithii. The sequence continues at coordinate 38,915 of JANHFM010005267.1, read as the reverse complement.
AGTTTTGTTGAATATTATCAAGTTAAATTTAAAATATGGAAATAACATTTTAGATGTGTTTTTGGATTTTAATAGTGACGATATTAGGGACTGTCTGAGAATAAGAATGCACAAATCTGTGGTTCACCTGATATTTAAAAACAAATGTAAAGAACAGAGTATTTGCACAGACATTCCAGTTCCAGAAAGAATTACATATTTTCCTATGGTTATTTATATAAATATTAATCTACTCTACTCAACTAGATTTTAACTAAAAGGACAGAAAGTTCCAAAACATTACAGCCTATTAGGCTACTCCAAGAAATAATGCAAAGTTTCAAACTCAAGTTCATACCTATTTATAATTTATTTTTTTCTGACAATCCACATCCTACATTTCAGGTGGGGCATGCACAAGACAATATGTTGTGTAGTGAGTATTTACTTATCCCGTCACAGACCTCTGCCTTAGGAATTAGTATACCAAATGATTTGTTTCTAAACGTGTTTGGGTCCTAGTTTTATCTTACTAGCATTCTGAATATCAATCTGTGTCCAATGTGAGAGTTACTTTTCATGATATTACAAAAACAAAGATTCAGACTGCTGTGTTTTCACAAAAAAAGGGCACGCTTCAAACCCTCTGCACAGAAAATTTATGCTTCCATAAATTGCCCACATACAGGTATTTCAACCTGTAGGGAAACTTGCAGCAGCTTGTTGGACCCTTAGCCTTCTTTCTAACAAGCGGTAATAATCAGACTTCTTAGAGCCTTGTTCTTTACCTTAATTGCTTCCAGTCCAAACCGTAAAGAGGGAAGCCTGCTTGGGGGAACTGCCCATCATTTCTCTAAGTAGAGAAGATCTCTTTAAGCTGTGAACCTGAAGCAGGTCATTGTCTTTAATGCCCTGATCTACAGTTCTATGGACAGTCCAGTGGTGGGTTGCCCCCGGTTCGGTCCGGTTCTCGCGAATAGGTAGCGGTGACGCTGTGGCGTCACCGAACCGGTTCGCAGCGTCCCGGGCCCGGCCCCACCCGTGCAACCCAACTCACCTTTTTTTCAAAAAATCGCCGAAATTAGCTCTGCACATGCGCAGAGCGCTTTTTTGGCAATTTTTCTGTAATTAAAGTTCCTGCGCATGCGCAGTAGTGCGGTTTACACACGCGTGTGAACGAAGCAAGCGCGCGCTCGCAAATTTTGCGCGCACGCGTGCACGCGCGTGCACGAAGAGACCGGGTAGTGAAGTTGG
>JANHFM010005262.1:72742-83588 GCA_032468115.1 Grayia smithii | reverse complement strand
CTCCTGGAGACCCGGTTTGGTGATGTCACATCATCACTGCTACCAGCTCATGCGAACCGGGCTGAATCGGGAGCAACCCACCATGCCCTATACCCTATACCCAATGCAAACATCTGTTGGGCTGATGCTGTCACTTTCTCAGCTCTCAGACTTTTTACTGTGGCAACTACAAGCCTTAACTCTGCTCTCTTACTCTTGGGATAATAAAAGGTGAGACTTGTATGGCCTTCCTACCAACACAACAGGGAGTTTGGTTTATGTCTTGGGTACTGTGAATATGAATTCAAAACATTTTGTACAGTTGGAATAGATTTACCTCCTTCAGCTTTGACTGAATGGGTGCCAGCTTAACACTAATCTTGGCCCAAACTTTTGCTGCTTTAAAGTAACATAACTACAATTGCCATTTTGTTTGGTGGCTTTCCTATCTCTGTGATGTATCTTATCATGCTACTGCTACTTCCATTAGCTAATTAACTAATATAGATTATTGCCAGCAAGACACAAACTTGCTACAATGGAATCCTGCAGACAATAAAGAGGTCTTTTCCAGAAGAAGCCATTTCTTCAACCAGCTATACCATTCCCCTGGCACCTGAGAAATCCCATTGATAAAAGACAACAAGCAATATCATCTCACAAGGGAAAGTCAATGGACATTCTTCAGGGTTATTCCAAGCCTGGCACCCTAAAAATTAGAAGAATTGTAGAAGAATTCAAGCTTATTTTTGAAACAGTTTCTGAAAGTTTATATTTTTTGAGCGAACCCTTTTTCAACATTTCTCCAGTGTATTTCTTTGAGGCTGTCTACTAGACAGTTTGGAGATTATTGTGTTGTCCTTTCCTCATGCCAATTGTTGTTGCTAGTTGCAAAGTCATGTCTGATCCATCACGACCCCATGGACAACGTTCCTCCAGGCTTTTCTGTACTCTACCATCCCCCCGGGATCTATTTAAGCTCACACCGACTGCTTCAGTGACTCCATTCAGCCACCTCATTCTCTGTCGTCCCATTCTTCTTTTGCCCTCATGCCAATATCTTTTCCTAAATGTGATTCAGGAGAGAGAAGAGTTCTTTAAAGGGTTACTATCTCTGCTATTAGGTAAAAACTGAAAATTCAGGCATTTTGAAGCTTCCTCATTAGACCATAGAGATGAATCTTTCTTTCTCTGGAATCAAATCTTGAATCTCAAAGCAGCTCAGATCAAATCAATTGCCCTCAAATCTTGAGGCACAAATTTGAATTGAATCATACCCTTTTCAGGTTTCAACTCTCCCATTTGAATTGAATCAGATTGATTTGCACAGACCACCATAACCCGAGGCACAGAACTTTATGAGTTCATTATTATTTTCCCCTTCTTCCTGTCTTGAATCATGCACCAGTTAAGTTCCTGGACTGCTTTTAGGGGGGAAAATCCCCAACAATCCAGTGTTTGGACTTTCAGAAAGTTACTTCTGACAATTCCTAACATGATATGTCTGACTGCATTTCATGGCCACTGTCTGGAAATTGCTCTATGATTTGAGAGAGAAGGTGAGGCTATGACTGCTTATATAACAGTTTTATGCTGTAAATTACAGCTCAGAGTTGTACAGTTTATGACTGAAAAGATATAATGGCAAAATGTTCTTTGCAGTGCATGAAAAAAAAAAAGGGTTTTGGATCCCTGAACTTTGGAACAACTTAATATCAGGTTATCGAGACACCATCTTTTTATATTTGTAATTGCACTTTTTATTTGCAAGGTATTTCACAATATCTAACTGATCCTGGCTGGTCTTGAAAACTAAGTACCATTATACCTCATGTACTTGACTGGGAAACAACTAGAAATGTGAGATCTGCAGTGTGGAATGAGAAGTTAAAAACTATCTCAGAAGAAGACAATGGACATTGGGTTTTTTTTGCCAAAATAGTTTGATGGATATGCCTCCCCAAATTAGGAGAAATCTGGCAGCATCTTTTCCATCAACATTTTTTAAAGGTATTGGTTTTCTTGAGCTGCAGCTCATTTCTTCAGATGCAAAGAGTGGCTATACTGATATAGCATTTAAATTGGGGTAAGGCGGGGGGGGGAACGAGGGAGGGCAAAGCAACATGTTAATGCAGTGGTAGGTTACTTGTCAGATTGAAAGTACCTTATTAATTAACAACTTTAACTGAATACAGGTTAATCCTTCCATTATGGCCTACCATATAGTAGTAAGAGCAAAATGCCAGTTTTTCTCCACATTTGCTGCATGGCCCTGTTCAACGTCACCTTGTCCCTTCTTGGGAAGAAGGGCTCAGATGATCCTATTCAGGGCCACATGAAGAAGTTTGTGCAACACCTGACAGAAAAAATCATTCAGGTTGGCTCTTGGTTGGAGTCCAAGGCCCATTAGAGATGCCCACAGAATGGACTTATCTGTTATCTGGGAGCAGTTTGATCCTGTTGGACCTGAGGAAGTGGACAGGGTCCTTGGGGCCATTCGCAGAACTTCTTCCTTATTAGATTCCAGTTCCTCCTTGTTATTGAAAGCTTCCAGGATGGTAACTTCTGAGTGGGTACACTGCAGGAGGGAGTGTTCCCAACACCCTTTAAGTAGGCTGTGGTCTGCCTCTTCCTTCAGAAGCCATCCTACTGGAAATTTTCATCCAGTTTCCCATAAGGTTTTCTAGAGAACAATTGATTGAAAAAGACTATGCACATTAGAAATAGTTCAAATAAAAATGGACACTTTAGAAATATATGGGCAAATACAGCATATGCAAAGTTTAGTGCAAACATTTTTTGGTCAGTGTGACTAACAATAAAGTTAAGCAAGACCTGCAAAGGTTGAAATGAGGTATTTTTGTGAGAGAAGAAGTGGCAGAATCACTTTCTGGATGCCTTCCAAAGCTATGTAAGCCTCAGTACTGCAGCCACAACTCTTATTTGGGAGACACAACCCTTTGTTTTTTTCCTCTAAATCAGATGTTGCAAAGGATAACAGGTCAATGCCATGCAAAGTTTTCTATTAAGACAGTTCAACCTTCTGTTCTAATCAGCTATGAGCTGCCTCTAGAGCTGGCTGACATGCTTCATTTAATTTTCCCTTTCCTTGCTGAATAAATTTAATTATGAAGCTAATTTTAAACCTCTTCTGGAAAGTAGTAAAGGGACATGAGACATTACTGAGGTTTGGAACTGTCTGTTCTGTATCTGTGAGCCAATGGAAATTCATAGGATTTCCAAAATAAATACAAAATTCCATCTTCTATGTTTGTATAACCATTTTGTGAATGAAATCACTTACCGGTATGTTCACTAACCATGCAGAATCCCATAAGTTGACCAAGGGGCTATCTTGTAATGTCTTTGGGATTGATTTCAACACCCTTTGTCTTGACTAGATTTAATTTCACCTTACTCGATGAAATTATCCATCTGTCCCTTTATTGAATTTGGACATTGCTCAAGGAAATCAACTTCTTCCTTGGGGTTAGATAGTAACAAGTAATACAGCTGGGAATCAAATTTCCTAGCCTATAGAAGAGGGTAGAGTTCTGTGATGTCCTGCAGGTTCCAAACAGTAGTCTCCTGTGCATAGGCAAAGTGCAACAAAAACTAGCAGAATTATTGTAAAATAATATCCACAAGGCTAGAACTTCTGGCTTTTGAGTATTTTCTAGCTTAAAATGGCATATGGACCAAAAATTTACTGTTTCTGGATTCATATGACACACTACAATGCTGATTAGTTCCTTAAATTTAATACAAACACCTCCCCTCCCTTATTTTCAATGTATTAACTATTTATTCTACCATTATTGTGAAGGCTTTTCCTATGGATTCTGACCACACCTTAACAAGCTGTGTTATTATTGACTATAGTGTCCCTTATTGCAGTGCTTGGAGAAGACTCTTGAGAGTCCCTTGGACCACAAGGAGACCAAATCAGTCAATCCTAAAGGAAACCCAACCCTGGCTGTTCTTTGGAAGGATAGATACTGAAGCTGAAGCTCAAATACTTTAGCCACCTAATGAGAAGAGAGGACTCATTGGAAAAGACTCTGATGATGGGAAATATTGAAGGCAAAAGGAGAAAGGGACAGGAGTGGATGAGATGGTTAGATAGTGTCATCAACACAATGAACGTGAATTTGAGGATAGGGGAGGATAGGGGAGGATAGGGGAATTTGAGGATATGGGTAGATAGGGGAGCCTGCTCTGCTATGGTCCATGGGGTTGCGAAGAATTGGACATGATTTAGTAACTGAATAACAACAGTAGTATCCCATAAGTACCAGGTTTCCTAGGGGATATTTCACAGTCACTTTGCTGGTAGCACAATCAGTGGTGAATTTCAGGTCTGTAAACTTTGAAGACTGCTGTGTAAATTACAGATAAAGGATTTGACAAAACTTCTAACAGGACTGGCTCAAAATGCTCACCCATAGTGTGGACAGCTCAGATTAAGAAAACATGTCAGTGCTTTTGCTCGGTTATAATTTCAGATTGCGTAGCTGAAGAGCCACTTTGGCGCAGTGATTAGAATGCAGTACTGCAGGATATGGTTATCGACAATAGAAGCATTGATACACCCAAATATTGTTAATTTTGGAAATATTTTTAGATATAAAGACTTACTTACAGACAAGAGGGAATTGAAAGGGAAACAGGAAATGGAAGAACAAGGGATTGTGATGGATTGGTATATACATATGCAAATACAAGCAAGATATGAAAAAGATGCAAAGGAATATGGTTTTTATTTAGAAATGACAGATCTGGATAAGATACTTATGGGAACAGATGACAAAATTATTTTAAAAATTTACAATTTTTTGCTCAGCATAGAATTAGAGGAAGAACAAGTAAAAGAAACAATGATTGCCTGGGCAAAAAATTATGGATATACAATTGAACTTGATAGATGGCAACAGCTATGGGAAAGGAATTACAAATTAACAATGTCCACCTTATATAAAGAGAACCAGTATAAAACATTTTATAGATGGCATATGCCACCGGAAAAATTAGCAAAAATGTTTGGGTAAATCAGCTAAATGTTGGAAATGCAATCAACTACCAGGATCTTATCATCATATGTGGTGGACATGTCCAGAAGCGAGAGACTACTGGAGTAGAATTAAGACATGGTTAGAAGAAATGATTCAGCAACATATTGATTTTAAATTGGAGCTGTTCCTATTAGGTATATTAACAGAGAAATTTAGTAAAGAAGATACATATTTGATTATACATATAACTGCAGCGAAGATAGTATTTGCGCAAAGATGGAAAGCAGAGAAAATACCTTTGGAAGGGGAAGTAATTAAAAAAAATTCTGGATTGTGTAGAAATGAGGAGATTAACTTTGATGATTAAAGAAAGAGAGGACACGGATTGTTATAAAATATGGGGGAAATTTTATGATTGGTTAGAAAAGGGATATAGATAAAGGTTATGATAACTGAAAATGTTTTAAATATGGTAGTAGAGAAAAAGACATTGTTAAGGAGATACGAAGATGGGAGGAGAAATCAAAAGAAGAAGACACGGAAGAAACACCGAGAAGACACACGGAAGGATCGATGTATTATGTGTTTGTTTGTGTTAAAAAAATAAATAAAAAAACTTTACAAAAAAAAAAAGAACCCAGTACTGAAGGCTACTTCTGCTGCCTGCCAGCTGCCTGCAATTTGGCAGTTCAGATTTCACCAGGCTCAAGGTTGACTCAGCCTTCCTTCCAAGGTCAGTAAAATGAGGACCCAGATTGCTGGGGGTAATAGACTGACTCTGTAAACTGCTTAGAGAGGGCTGTAAAAGCAGTGTGAAGCAGTATATAAGTCTAAGTGCTATTGTGCTAAGTGCTATTGTTTATCTGTTTTATCCTTTTATTTACAAAAAGGACCCTACATTTGAAAAGTCTGACTTCAGTTTTCTTGATGGGTTGCTTTTCCTTTTTTATACTTAAAGTCATGCCAGTTCTGCACCTTTGAAACCAAAACAAGTTTTGCAAGAATTGTTTCGTTTTGTTCTGTTCTATTTTTGATACCAGGTCTACTTCTCCTTCCTAAGATCACAGTGGTCCTGAATAGAAGGTGGCTTTATACCATTAGCTATCACAAAGCACTCTGACCATCTGTCATACATTAATCCTAAATCATTTAATAGATATCCTGGAGGAACACATTTTAGCTTTTTATGATTTTCCTGTGACAGTTCTGAGCCATTAGTTTGAAGATTTGCTGGAGTTTGGCAGATATAATGAGCCATCCCTTAAGGAATAATCCATTATTGGCACAAGTTTAATTTCAGATTGTTACCAACATTATTCTGAAGAAGAAGAGGATTTGGGATTCTTTCCCCTTGGATTATAACTCATTTGGTTTTGATCACCATATACAGACACAAATCCTAGACTCTGATAATTGACCAGAAAAGATGTTTGGCCAGAAGGAAGGGGACACACACACACTCTTCTTATTCCTGAAGAAGCTGCAGAAATTTAACTTTCAAGCTTGATTATCTGTACCATCTCTGATGCCATGTTCAGAAAACAAGTAGATATTTAATAAATAAATTGTTCCTTCAAGCCTGCTGCTTCTAAAATGGGAAAAGACATGCGACTATTATAAGATTGGGTTTTGGATTTTTTTTTTAAAATCAAATTGTTCCACAGTACACATCTTTACACAGTGTCATCATTGCACTTAATGAGTAGTTTGATGGAGTGATAGACACTGGAAATTTGGCTTCTAAAGGGTTCTGTTTGAAGAAAAGTCTTCCTTTGTATTACACTCAAGTGTTTGCTTTTAATGGTATGAAATGTTTTATGACTATATGAGATTCATAGGTCAAAGGGTGTACTTAGGTACATAGCAGCCATATTGGCGTGTCACAATTCATTGTTAGTATAGTATAACTTCATTGTGCTGTTCTGGCTGCCATTTTGACTTTTTGAACTTCCCCTTCTCTGTTTTCTTTTTTTTTGGAGTTGCAGACTTGACACTTCTGAACAATAGTGGATGTGGTAAGCAATGCCAACTGATGAAGCATCATGTCTTGAAGTATTTCATGGGAAACACAAATGGGAGAATGCAATAGCTATCATGTCCTGCTTGGAAGTATCTCAAAAAATTTTGTTGGAACAAAATGGTAGACTATCTTGCAGGAGTCTTTTCATAGTGGACAAGGTATTTGGAATTTGGAACAAATTTTTTTTAGGAATTTGTTTCATCCGACATACATCATTTTAAAACCATTCGATTGAAATCAGAAATGAATTTTGGATTAATCTTCCCCTTGCCAACTTCGTTCACTGTTGAATTAGATGGAAGCTCTTTTTACCTCTAATATACTGAATAATGTGATATTGTTAGCAGTTTTTGCTGCATCACTGCTCCTCTTTTTATATATACATGTAACAATTATATGATTAAGAAAGAGATATTCAATCCCTTGCTAGCACCAATGTATACTACATCCACAGTGTTTCCCCAATCTATTAAACTAGTAATTCTACCAAAAGAGAAATCAAATTAGATTGGTGTGAGTTGTTTCTGACAAACCCATGCTGACTCTTTTTAATTTCTACATTCTTATCCAAGTTCACTTTTCCTTTCTCCATTTTTCTTTTCACGTTATGATATTTTAGTCCCAACTCAAAATAAGGATTGTCTGATTTTTAAACTGCTTTGAAAGTGGAATAGACAAATGTGTTCAGTAATAAATATGTGAACTGCCCAATTATTCCTATTCTTAGTGTCTTACTTATTAGCTATTTACTGATTTATAAGAGATAATCTTCTTTCCCATGAACTGCAAAATTTCTTTTGGAGATTTTGATGAGAAACTGTAAAAAGCCTTTTTCAAGTCCAAGTATACAATTTCTGTTAGATACCTGTAGAGTCATCATTAATTTTTATAAGCAAAAACATATCATAGCAGGGGATCCACATATATGCAGGATATCTAGGTATATAATTGGACTGACGGTTTGGGAAATTCAAGCTGTTTTGGCCTTTACTTATGCAAAATCAGTGTAACAAAGGTTGCAAATTCCTGTGGTGATGGAAATTATCCTTTCTTCATTCTAGGGCATCCGACTATTAAGGAAACCAGTTTACCTCAGTCTATATCCATCTTTAACAGCAAGATAGATAAAATATTATTATTAATGTACACATGTTACTTCTTTTTTTAAAACTAATTTCAGGCAATCTCATTGATCATTAACAGCTTGTATTTCCATAAACTTAATAAAAAGAAAAAGTGAAGCCTAGATTTAATTAGAACAAAAGTTAAGTTTAAATTTTCCCCAGTAAATTTTAGCGAGCAATATAAATGTAATAAACCTAGTTTGATTAATGCTGGCTGTTATTTGTTCTCTTAGTGGTTTTTTTTATGACTAGCTAAACCGATAGAGCTACAGTATGTGGACTATTTGCTTGATCTATACAGCAGTGATGGAAAGTTTTTCACAAAAAACCAACATTCTTTATATTAATTTCCTTATTTATCGATTTCCATGCCTGTTGCTGCTTTGGTATCAAATTCATTGATATCTGTTGCAATTTTTTTTGAGCCATTCACATTATTGCAATTACACCAAAGTCATCATACTATGTACCTGCACATCTCTTTGGATATGTTGCTCTGTATGAAGCCAATTCAGAGTGTAAGCTTTGCACCCTCTCTGTCTAAATGGATGAATATTTTTTAAAATATTCTTTCCGTGACATTCCCAACTATCCACCAGAGGAAAAGTCACATTTGTTGTCATCAGCTGTTTAAACCTGTCTTTCTACTCCCATTCTAACATATGAATTATGCATTGCTTCAAAGAAAATAGCATGCCATTCTTTACAAAGGATAATCTTAAGAGTTTATATCAAGCAGGGATGCAATAACCAACTGGTTTGGAGTACTTCCTCTCTTTCAAGGTCTCACATGGCCCCAAAAGCAGATCCTTCCTGAGCTGATGTCAGGGCTGGAAGCCATCTTTTTCATTGGATCTTCAGGTCTGTCACATTTCCACTGTGGGAAACTGAGAGGGGGGATTGTATGGAGCCAGGGTAATATATAGTCATAATAACATTCCTTTCTCAGAGAGTCAAGGACATCTTGCCCTTCACCTGGACGGCTGGAACTGGGAGGCATCTCCAGTTGGGATGGTGCCTTGATTGGACCATGTGATGGACATGTGGGTGTTGGGCAGGGACTTGGATTTTCCTTTGGGTGGGTAAAACCTGGAAGCTTTCAGATTTGGGTTTTCCCAGATGTGTCAATATGACATCTCTAATAAAGTGGAACTTTGAGGAAACTCAAACCTCGGAGTTTTCTTTTGTTGGAGGTGTTTCTTGGAACCCTGACAGCTGATGTACTTCAGTTTCTTACCTTTCCTAGAGTTAGGAAAATAAACTTGCTATGCACACCCAGGCAACATATGATGATCGTGGTCTTGTTTTTAAGGGGTAATTATCCACTGCACCTGTGGTCAGTCAATAGTTGTTCGACTTGAAAGACTGTAAAATCAATGTTCACTTCAAAGAAATTAAAGTGCGTAGCAAGGGAAGGCAGGAAACCTGAAGACTCAGCTCATAAATCACACTTTAAAGCCATTGTTATATTTCTATGATTTTTATTTAAACTATTTTTAGTGTATTAAAAAGCTGCTTCTCTACTCTGGCAAGCATTTGCTAGTTGGGGTTCTATTTTTTAAATCTGGGGTGAGTTCATAAGGTAAAGGGCTTTTATTTTTCCCTGAGGATTTTTGGAACAAGGGGAGATGGTGTTAGTTAAAATGGTGCTTAATCCTGTTTTAGAGTGACCCTACAGTTTTCATGTATTCTCTGCTTCCAAATGATAATAAACTATAATTTAACAGTGGAGCCTGGGGTCTCATGGGGCCTTAAAGCTGCCTGAGGTGTATAGGTCACAAGGTGCTAATTTCAATCAATGCTTATAAGTAAGCATGTGCATATTGTATGTAAATTGTCTCTATTTGGCAATCAGAAGTGGATATTTTTCCATCAGAGATATGTAATCCAAGCACCCTGGGCAAAACGTGATTCTTAGGAGTGTTGGTTATGGCCTCCATAGTTGCTTCTTTTGCCAGAAAGAGAATCATTAAATATATGGAGAATAATCCCTGACATAGCTTCTTCTATAAAAGATAGACACAACCAGAGAAGACATAAGATTGTTACTACAAAAAAGGGCTAATACAGGTAGTCCTTGACTTATGACCACAATTGAGCTCAAAATTTCTATTGCTAAGGGAAACATTTGTTAAGTGAGTTTAACCCAATTTTATAGCCTTCCTTGCCCTAGTTGTTAAGTGAATAGCTGCAGTTGTTAAGTTAGTAACACGATTGTTAAGTTAATCTTAACATTGACTTTGCTTGTCAGAAGGTTATAAAAGGTGATCACATGAAACCTGAGACACTGCAACTGTCTTAAATATGAGTCAGTTGCCAAGTGTCTGAATTTTGATCACAAGACCATGAGGATGCTTCAGTGGTCGTAAGTGTGAAAAATGTTTGTGTCACAGTTTTCAGTGCCATTGTAACTTCAAACATGAAATGAACAGCTGTTAAATCAAGGACTACCTATATTCTAAAGTTGTATATTGCATATAAAAAAGGCACTGAATGCTCTCATACTATGGACAATAATTTCTTACCGGTGTCATCTTTTAACTCTCTCTCTCTCTCTCTCTCTCTCTCTCTTTCTCACTCCCTCTCTCTCTCTCTCTCTCTCTCTCTTTCTCACTCACTCTCTCTCTCTCTTTCTCACACACTCTCTCTCTCTCTCTCTCTCTCTCTCTCTCTCTATCTCTCTCTATATATATATATATATATATATATAT
>JANHFM010005262.1:18347-32218 GCA_032468115.1 Grayia smithii | reverse complement strand
AGGGGAAGGAGGAGGAGGGAAAAACAGGTTGATGCTTTTATCACTTTGATATGACCCAAATAGAGAATAGACAGATATTCATTTAAGAGCTGCGTGTTCCTTCCTTTGACTGCTGTTTTCTGCAGTCCAAGCTGCAGGGGACAGCAAATAAAAATTTTAATTATATGTTACTCTCTCTCTTGCTACAGCTGGTGCTCTGGACACGTTACAAAACACAGTCATATACTCAGTAATGCTAGAGTTTGCAAAAATAATATCAACAAAAACAACATGATACAAAAATATTAAAGTAATTTTAGGAAAAAAAATGGTGGTGAGGTTGAGAAGAGTTAAGAAAATGAGCAGACAATAAAGAGACTGCACAAATTTTAAATGTCTATGGAGATTCTTATTCATCCAGGTCAAGGTTATCCCAAAGGTCCTTTTTCAAGAGGCAACTGGACTTTTTTGTTTTTCTTTGAAGACATTTTGCTTCTCATCCAAGAAGTTTCTTCAGCTCTGACTGGATGGTGGGGAATGGAAGGATTTATATTCCTTGCAGACAGTTGGTCATTTACATTATTTTAGAGAGTTGTTGAGGCCACCTGGAGGTTTATCTGTGTCCTCAGGGTCATCTGAGTGGTGCAAATGGGTGTGGAGCAGTGGTGGGTTGCTCCTGGCTTGGTCCGGTTCGCGTGATCCGGTAGCAGTGACGTTGTGATATCACCAAACCGGTTCTCCGTGTCCCGGACCTGGGCCCACCCGCGCGCCCGAACTTCTTTTTTCAGGAAAATCTTTGAAAATAGTGCTCTGCGCATGTGCAGAGCACTTTTTTTGAGGCTTTTTTCATGAAAATACTTACTGCCCATGTGTGGTGCGCATGAAGAGAACCGGTAGTAAAGGTAAGTAGAACCCAGCCCTGGTGTGGAGCCTTACTGGAACTGCTGAAAGGACTGTGTTGTAGACTGGAGATAGATGATGTCATATCCGTCCTCCTCTGTTGAGAGAGGGCTGTTCAATTTTTATATAGATGGGCTTTGACCCCTCTTTCAAACCAGCAGTCTTCTCTGTCCAAAATGTGGAGTTTGCTGTCTTCAAGAGTGGCCTTTTTCTTTTAAATGCTGTTGGAGTGCTGAATCTTGTCCTGCTGGGTTTGTTCTCCTATTTTATGCCATGAGTTTATGAAATGGTTGTTTTGTTTCTCCAATGCACAGATCTGCAAAACAACCACTTCATAAATGCATGGCACAAAACAGGAGAACAAACCAATAATACGTGCCATTGAGCAGTACTTGTCCTCAGCTTATTTTGAGCTATAAAAAGCAGATTTTAGGCCCTTGGATACACACCATGCATAGGATCTGCCAGTAAATAGTGATCTTTCCTGAGGCTTCACCTGTGACTTTATGGATTACAGTGCCAGAGGCAATACTAATTTCAATATGAAAAATCATGCCACAGTCAACTCTTGACTTAGAACACATAGAGCTTTAGAATATCTCTCAATTAAAATATGCAAGACTTCGGGATAGCAGAAGATTGCAAATGGAAATCACATTCCCCAGGACACTGCAACTATCACAAATAGATGTCTGTTGCCAAGCATCCAAATTTTGATCATGTGATCACAAGGATGCTGTAACAGCTAAACATGTGAAAAATGGTTATAAGTCCCTTTTTTCAGTGGCCATTGTAACTTTGAACTTTCAATCAGATATAAGTTGAGAACTATCTGTATCCATGGTGTTCTTAGGACTCTTCTCCAACATCAAAGTTCAAAAGGACCAATAGTCCTTCTATTCAACTTTTACTTCCATAAAATGTCACAGGAACACCATTGGCTGCACCATTCTGATCTTTGTAGGTATTGACTTATTACAACATCTGAATATTTTTCCAAAGTCCTTCAAAGCTACTCTCTCAAATGCTAGCTTATAACAAATTTATTGACCACTGATCGATGGATGATCCTGAAAGGCAGAAGCCATCTACCACTTCAACAGCTCCATTGTCAGCTGGCTGTGGTACTTGTCATAACTTTGGTCTTTCTTATATTTACTTTGAATCCCATTTTTCACAATACTAGTTAATTGTTATTATTAGAACTTGCAGATCCTTTGCATTTTTGGCTATCAGAGTAGTGACATCAGCATAGTGCAGATTATTGATAGTTCTTCCTCCAGTTTTAAAACCATGTTCATTTTCTTTCAAGCCAAATTCCCTTAATATATATTCTGTATAAAAATTAAATAATTATGGGAGACTATACTTGTCTCATTCCTTTGCCAATTTGAACTCAGACTGTTTCACCATGTTCTGTCTGTACTGTAGCTTCCTGACCTGTCTATATGTTTTGCATGAGAACTATAAAATTTTGTGGGATTTTATAGCTTGATGCGATTGACACACACAAAAAGCCTTTGTAAAATCAATGAAGCACATACTGTCTTCTTTTTTATATTTTTTGGCTTTCAATTATCAAGTATGTATCAGCAATAATGTCACCTGTTCCTCTTCTTTTTTTAATGCCAGATTGAACATTTGGCATCTCATTTTCACATAGGGCTCTAATCTGCATTGGATAATTGTAAACATTATTTTGCGAGCATGTGAAATTAAAGATAACGTATAATACTTCGTAGTCCATCAATTCTTATAGCCTTCTGAAAATGCTGATTTAACTTAATTATTTAGTACTAGAGATTCTTATAGATAAGAAATACCTTTTAAAATACCTTGGATATTAGCCTCTCTACTGCACAGTATTTCAGCATATTCCTTCCATCTTTCTTTGAACTTTAAATTGGTTACTATCTATCCTTTAGCATACCATTTCAAGGTTGAAAACTCCTCCTTAGTTAAAGACTTCTCTATTTCCACCTTCAATATCTTTATAGATATTGTTGTAATACTGGTGCTTTTTTGTTTCGTTTTGTTTTTTGTCTCTTCTATCAGCTCTTTGAAACTCTTTCTTCAGTTCCTTCCTTCAATTTTTGTCTTTCCTGACTTCTCTTCTTGGCAATTTTCACAATTTGTTCTGACAACCCGCTTTGCTGTTTTTCTGTTTCTTCATTTTTAGCAGGTTTTAGTCCAGCGTTTAGTCGGTTTAGTATAGTTTATCTGGTCTTCTATCAATGAGGTTCAGACTTTGAAGTAATTCCTGATGTTCTCACTAAAAATTGTAGTTATATGTTCAGGATCATATTGTAGAAACTGATTTACTTTCTTCTTGCATATGAGCAGTTTATGATCTGCTCTAAGTCAGTACCTGGCCATGTCTTCCTCACATATTTTAGATAAATGAAATCTAATTCACCCTAAACTTTAAATCCATCCTGGCAACAGTCTCATTTCAAGCAAAAGTTGGATATCCTGCGAGAACTATGTGAACAAGCAGCTTGTCCCTAACATAGGATGGTTCAGTGGAGATCAGCCCAGAGAAACGCACTAAAATTCAGGCCGCTCGGTGTAGCCCTGATAATAAAACAACAAAAGCACTAATTAAAGATATAACAGAGAAAGTCAGCTCTAGAAACTGGCATAGCACATATATGTTGGCCTTTTTGTCTAGTTGCTGGTCAGCATTTAAAAATTGCCTTAGAACAAGGTAGACAGACCATTCTGCTCCTACCATTGACCAACTAGCTATTTCTGTACTTCAAAAAAGTAATTCAGCAACAGATGTACATCTTCTGTAGGAGGAAGAAATGGATACTATTTAGGGGCCTGGAAATCTATACTTCAGACTTCAAGAGTTGAGATGATTAAATGAGTGGGATCCTGATACATCATTTACTGTGTCAGTTCCTTTACCATTTAATGTGCATAGGGACTTCTCTGATCCCTAAATAATCTTTTCCATATCACTGTTTCAAAAATTTTTTTACTTGTTCTTAAGTTGCCTTAGTCTACTAACTTTTTGAGTCCTGTTGTTAGGCCAGACCTGATGGGTAGATTAGTTAGTAAGTCATTGTGTGGTTGTCTTTGATTCATACTTCAGAATTTGAATCTATGTTTCTTGGAACCAGGTTATTTGAAGGATTGTCTTGTCCTAGTTAATCTACTTGTCCCACCAGAGCAGTGAAGTGGAGTATGTTAAGGAAGTCTATCTAGTAAGACCAAGAAGAAGAGCCTTCTCTGTGGTGGCTCCTTGCCTGTGGAACATCCCCCAAGGAAATAAGATTGGAACCCATCTTGGTATTCTTTCAAAAAGTTCTGAAGACACGGTTTTGCCAATGGGCCTGAGGACCTCAGGGCGGTATGAAGCCCACCATACTTGTTGTTGCCAGAGGATGGGGTTCATCGGGTTTTGTATTTGAGATATTACTTATGTAAGCCACCTGGAGTAAGTTGGGCAGTCATATAATTTTTCTAAATAAATTAATTTTTTAAAAAATTGGCTTGAACAGTTTGTCCTCCTTTCCAAATTCATAAGTTCTTACATGGCCTTACTTAACATTTAGCACACACCCCTTTTTAGCTCCAACCCATATTTTTAGAAAACCTTTGAAGTACATCTTTTTTATTATGCAGTTTATAAGGGTTTACACAGCAAAAGTGAAGTCTTACAAAAATTTAATTCCATGCAAACAGGAATCCCCAAATTGATCTATAATCAAGATGGTTTTGCAATTAAAACATTATGGTCATGATTGATTTTCAAAATGCAATTGTTGTTCAGTAGACAACTGACAAGCATTATATTGCAATTTTTGCTGTGTTGATAATGTGATCTTGAGACCCACAACTCCATGTTTTAAAGGCCACATGATTTTAAAAAAAGAAAAGGCCACATGATTTTAGTTGCTGCTGGATATATTGGTTTGATTTAATTTTTTGTCTGCAAATGAACACATATTTGAGTCATCTATCTTTTGTTCCTATTCATTTGATGCTTTAATTTTTTTTTTCCCAAAAAATAAAAGAAGCCAGTTCACTCCTGCTCACAAATCTCTTGGATGATGTTTAGGGGAATAAGCATCATTGCCTGATTCTGTAAAAATTGTCCTGTATAATTGTTCTGTAAAAATCTCTGCCCTATCAATAGGTGACCTCAACATCACCAGAAACTCAACTTGAAGCCCATTGTGCCAGCAGCATGTAGAAGCCATGGTTTCTGAAAGAAATGCCATCAAAATAATAAGAGATATAAGAAAGAGATTTTGTGGCTGGAAAATAGAATAAGGGCTCAAGTATATACTGCAGTATGTCTTGAATACTGTGTTAGCTATTATAGTGACAGAATAAGACCTGTTTAGGACCTATCAAGGGACACGGTGGCTTAATGGCTAAGATGCTGAGCTTGTCAATCGAAAGGTTGGCAGTTCAGTGGTTCGAATCCCTAGTGCCAGGGGTGAAATCTAAAAATTTCCCCTACCGGTTCTGTGGACACGGCTTGGTGGTGGGGTTTTCCTGTGACAGTGGGTGTGACTAAGTTGATGTCACTCACAGCCACGCCCACTAAGTCACCAGACCCCCGATCCCACCAAGCCACACCCACAGAACCCGATACAAAAAAAATTAAAGAAGTTTTAATTTTTTTAATTAAGTGAGGAGGCTCAGCTGTGGCGCCTCTTCCTGCCAGCCCAGGAAAAGAGGGAAACATGAATCGTGGAGGTGAAGGGGGCTGCAGTGCACCTGTTGCCGAGGAAGCAGTGTGATGGCTCAGCCAGGGCAGTCTCAAGGGCCAATGAGAGAGGCCAATGCAGCCCCGGCTGAGTCTGCCCTGGCTGAGCGATCGCACTGCTTCCTCAGCAACAGGCCCCCCGATTGCCCCCGGCTCCAGGGAAGGCACCGGGCCACAGGTGGCCGACTGGGAGCCCAGCCAGGGAAGGCTGCGGGAGCTTCCACAGGAGAGGTGGCTCCATCTGTGCCCACTGGGTGTGCTGAGCAGGAAAGTCCAGGTGCAGCCAGAAGACCCAGCGGGGCCGCGTGGGAGCTCCTCCAGCCCACCTGGCTGCCTCCCCTGCACGGGCCAGCTGACATGCGTAGGGGGTACCAGTGCTCCTGAGCATGTGCAGACCGCAGGCCCCTCCTGGACTACAGCTCCCATTGAGGACTACGCTGCCCCCTCCCCAATGGAAGTGCCTCTTACCTACTTCCCCAGCTGAGCAGCAGGGGGAGATGCCGCCACAGCGTGACTGATCCGGCCAGGCCTGGTACTTCTGCACACGCGCGAGGAGGAGGAGGAGGAGGGCGGCAGTGATGGAATTTGGGCATGGAGGTAGGTTGGGTGCATGGGCCGGTAGGCTGGGCCTCCCCTTTCAGGCCCTGGAACAGCTTTCCTAGCCGGAGGAGCAGGCCTAGGGCAGCTGGGTTCATGCATGCTACCTCGGCCCGTGGGAATGGTGGCATGGTGGGAGTCTCTCAGGTGCCGCCCCTGTGCCTCAGTGGTTGGCAAGGAAGTGGCGCCGCAGCTGAGCCTCCTTCTCCCGGCCCTGCCCTGCCATGCTTGTCTGTCTTCTACGTGGCCTTCCGCTTGCCTGCCTTCACAAGTTGGCCCTGGAGATGCCAGGAAGACTGTGTGGAAGGCAGGAAAGCATGGCAGGATGGCGGGCCAGAGACTGGTTCATGGGCGTGGCCAGCCAGCAATCGCTACCGGATCGGCGAACCAACCCCAGTCTCCGCTACCAGATCGGCCGATCCGGTCCAATCTGGTAGCATTTCACCCCTGCCTAGTGCCGCATAATGGGGTGAGCTCCCATTACTTGTCCCAGCTTCTGCCAACCTAGCAGTTCAAAAGCATGTAAAAAATGGAAGCAGAAAAATAGGGACCACCTTTGGTGGGAAGGTAACAGCATTCCATATGCCTTTGGCGTTTAGTCATGCCAGCCACATGACCATGGAGATGTCTTCTGACAGCACTGGCTCTTTGGCTTTGAAATGGAGATGAGCACCACCCCCTAGAGTTGGGAATGACTAGCACATAAGTGTGAGGGGAACCTTTATCTTTACCTTAGGACCTATCAAAAACCTATCATTGATTCCATCATTTTATATATTGGTGGTTCTAACTAAATATGTTTTGTTCAGTTTAAATCTTTGTAAGTTTTATTTCAACTAAGTGTCATGGGGTCTGTGTAGGCCAAGGTGACATGTACTATCCATTCTAATACCATGATTGCATTAGAAATATACATCAGTTTTATAATGTTTACATAAAGTGTCAATACATTTTCATGCAGTGTGGACAACTGTGTGATCTTGGGTAATGTACAGGAAAGCGAGGAAGGGACATTTTAAATGCCCATAATTTTACAAGGTCTTCTGGATCTCATGTAGGGTTACATAGGTGGATGTTTAACATATACTGTTCCCCCAAACAGTATTTGTGCAATTTCATTTTCAACAAATTAAATTGGTTGAAAATAAACTTCCGTTGAGATGTTTCCAACTAAGAAACTGTGCAAATGCAAGTTGTGAGAGAAAACCTCATTTGTAATGCATTATTCAAACAGTGAACTGAGCATGGATTTGTTTTTGCAAATGAAATGCTAACTTTCCTGGACAAAAATAAGTAATCCCCATTATGTAACACAGACTATTGATGTACAACACCAATCAATCCAGAATGCAGGACTGTTTAAAAGATCTGGGCATTTCAGTTTTACAAAATGTGCCAATGCTTAAACATAATATGTTATATAAAGTTATTTATAAGGCAGATTTGTAGGTACAGAACTGCTAGATACTGGTTTAAATAAAGATAAGGGGATTTCAAAATATCAAGTCAAAATTGCCAAGAATATATAGAAATACATTTTTTTTTAAAAAAATGTATATAAGATTAAAATCATATTTGTATAAGCTAAAGTTCGAATTCATCACATCCCCATTTTGAGCATTTTTACTGGGGCCAAATTGGAAAAGTTTTTTGACACAGGTCATACACAGAAGCAAAAGGAAAGTTTCTTCTTGTTTTCCAGTCCTCTATTTCAGAATCAAACTAAAATGGTCAGTGCCAGATTATATAGCAAACTTTCACTCTTGGCTCCTACAACTTTCTCTGTTCTCTGTTCTACCCATATCATTACAAGCCATGCATGTGCCACATCATAACCCTAGAGTGTCTACAGGAGATGATAAAAAGAAAAAGAAAAATGGTAATCACAATTTATTTATAATGAAATTTATTTGCCACCATCTCATTTCAAAGCAACTCTGGGCAGCTTCAACAATGGTGCAATCAAAGTGCTGAATGTTTTTTATGTGCATAAAAAAAATTGGTGGAGGATTGATTGTATTGTCATGGCTGTCATCTTGATTTTTTTGATCATGTCTGTCAGAGGTGAAAATGAGAATTTCTATGTGGTTAATGAAAAAAAAACCCAATTAATTCAGACATCTTCTGCCCATACAGATGATATGTGTGCAATTTTAAACCTTAAATCTGTGTGCATTGTGGCTGAAAAATATTCTCATATTTATTTGACAGAAAACTGGTCCGGCATATTTTGCCTTGCCTATCAGCAATCTAATTCCTTTTATGCAATCAAAGATAACTGTGTGTGGGATGACTATGCCCAGAGCTATAAAGCAGCTCAACAACAACAACAAAAATAATATGAGAAGTAAGTAAACAAATCTAATGATGCCATTAAGTGAGGCAATAATGAAGGGCTTGGTGGACTGGTTTGGATTTTTTTTTTTTTTGTTACATTTTGTTTCATTATCCTTCTGTAAAAATTGGAGAACATTATAAAATGCTATTGGGAGATGCTGAAGAGGCTGAATAAAAAAAGCAATTTTACATAGAGCCGCTGGCGTTAGAAATGGTTAGGAACGGTGAGAGGAAATTTGGTTAATTATGCCAGGGTCTCATCGTCTGCTGCTGTACACAGATTGACATGAAATAAATGTTTTCCAAGTACCTAGGATTTGCCCAGAAAGATGACAATACTTAGTCAACCTTGTCAGGTTGCAAAAGCTAAGCAAGGATGAATCCAGGGAATATTTGTATGAGAGAAAACCATGAAACACCAGGGCAGCATTCCATGCTGGGAAATCAGTAGGACAGCCCAGAAAAAGGCAAGAACAAACCAGTTATGAAGTGCCAGCAAGAAAACTATCTAGTTCGGTTCATGAATATAACTATCAGGAGTTGATCTCAACTCAAGGGAGTCATTCCACTTTTGAACCAGGATTTATCATCCATGGAGCAATAATAACTCTGTAAGAAAAAATGTTTCAGTAATATTGTAACAGGTATTATGACAAACCTGCCTTTAATCGTGGCTTCTTGCTGACTTATCCCTATACCGTTACTATTGGTTCCATGTATCCATTGTTTAAATATAAGACATTAGGGACTCTTAAATGAAACTGAATGATGGCGGATCTTATGGTATTTTTTTAAAAAAACCTAAACAAATTTGAGTTTGCTTTGCTGATAGTTGGTAATAGTTGAGATTCTCATAGATCAAGTGGCAGTAGCCAAAGAAGCTTGCTAAAGAACAAAAGAGAAAGAAGGATACTACAGAGCATTCACACACTAATACAGAAGGCACAGTTGGGATGCTATGAGTTGAGGGCAAAAGATGTGAAGATCAAAGATTTACTTGCTTTCTTAAGGAAAGGGAGACTGCAAATGACAAATCCTGGTGTTAGATGCCCACTGGAGACAGGCAGAATTCTGGGAAGGAAAAGAACTGGATGGAGTTTTGGAAGTTGCCTAGCAATTAACTGGATGTAGATAGCAAATGGCTGCTGCTGATATGTTGTTAGGGTTAGTACAGAATAACAGGGCTGGCAGAGCTAAATTGGATAGAAGAGAGTTGTTTGGCACTATCCAAAGCCTGATAAAGAACAAAAGAGGAAGAAGAATACTGTGGAGCATTCACACACCAATGCAGAAAGCACAGTGGTGATGCTAATGAGTGGAGGGTAAAAGATGTGAAGATCAATGGTTTACTTGCCAAAAGAAATCCAGCAGACAACAAACTGTCAGCCATAATCAAGTAAGAGAATCACGATTAGTCTCCCTAAGCTCGTCCCTAACTTTACACTCATATGCTTACATATATACATGTTCATATTTTTAATCAGCATTCTGGAATGCCTGTATTTTCTTATGAAATATTTGACCTGGGAAGAACTCAACCAACAAATTCAGAGAATATATAAACTGATATATTGGATGTAGGAACTGATGTAGGAGTACTATAATCTGCAAGCCACTATAAGAACTAAGAATTATCTCAGCTTGTTTAATCAAATTCTCTAGCAAAACCTAGTACCATGCAATTCTATGAAAATAAGTCCTATAATATTCAGTAGAGCTTATTTCAGGGATGTATGAATAAATTTACAGCTGCTGTGTTTAACTGGATTTAACTGGATTTTCTAGAAGTATATTTCCTTTGTCTCAATATTTTGTTTTTCATTTGTTTTTCAGATGTACATCACTTTATGTTAATCAGAAATTAATTTAACACTGTACTGTAGATTTCTGTTTTGCAGATGAGAGCTAGGAAATGGAAGCTGGTATGCAAATGATATACATAATGCATTCATGGCAAAATTTGCACTTTCTGAACTTCCTATTTTCAGCTATAATATAATTGCATTTTCTCCAGCAAATTGGCTGACGGACCATAAAAATGGTGTGAGGTTATTCCAACTATGGAGAAGAAAGTCTACTAGCTCAACAAAATAATCACATAAAGATCCTATGGCAGATTTTAAAAAAGGGAATAATTTGCAGGAAATTAGATTAATGAGATTGTCTATCAAAGACTAATTATAATTAAATATTATCTCCTGTATTAGAGGCAATATTATCTGAACACCAGCTGCTAGGAAACTTGTCCAAGAGATTGATATTGCATTCCTGTTTTGCTTGTGAGCTTCTTAGAGGCCACTGTAGGCTCAAGAATAATAGATTATTAGGTGAGAAAAAGTTTAGACAATAAACATGTGCTAGTATTTAAGACTCTTTTCCTCTTAATTTCCTCACAAAATGATCACACAATTACTTGAGTTGATGCACTGATGATGTTATCAAATTTGGTAATGAAACATCTGCAAGAAAACCATCAAGCTCAGAGACCACCAAGGACACTAAGTTCAGCCCTGAGCTACAAATATTCTCTTCTATCAGTACCTGAGTTCAGTTGGAAGTGTGTCTGGAAGTTGCATTGACTCTTTAACACCTGATAATTTACTGGCTCCAAGGGATGGAAAGTTAGGGTTTCAATCTCTCTCTCTCCCTCTTTCAATTTCTTTTGAACTTCTTGCTAAAGTGAGAGAGCTTCCTTTTTGCTTTTATCTTCAGAGATAGAAATGGAAGATAGGGGTGGGATAGCTCCGTAAAGACGCTGAGCTTGTCAGTTGGACAGCTGACAGCTAGGATCATGATCCAAGTGCCATGTGATGGGATGAGCTCCCATTACTTGCCCCAGTTCCTGCCCATCTAGCAGTTCAAAAGCATGCAAATGCGAGTAGATAAATAGGTACCACTTCAGTGGGAAGGTAACAGCGTTCCATGCATTAAAACCATAATAACAATGTCAATCACAGCAGTCCCTCCCCCAACCATCTCCCAAGAGAGAATGTCCTTCTCCTCTAACAATATTTTATCTTCCAGTTACAACATTTGGCCCTAAGTCTTTATGGTATTGCCAATCACCTTTTTTTAAAATCACTAAATGGAAATTATTTGGCAGTCAGAATGAGGAGATGCAAATAATTAAAAGGCCTCTGGCATGCTATATTCTAAGTTCCTTCTGCTTTGTTTTACCTATTTCTTATCCCATTAAGTAAAAAAACTATAATGGAAGAACTAAAGTGTTACATTTTTGTTCCTATTAAACTCCGTTTCAAATTGTTTTGCTTTTCAATTTGGTGTTTAAAGCAAGCTATTCCATTATATGTTCCAATTGTCCCCTCAGATAAATTGAGTGCAATCCTCCTTGTTTGATACACCACATTTTTTGCCATTAGATAAGCCGTATTAAATTATACAGCAACTTGGGTTGATAAGAGACTTGCTCTTGGTTATACAGTGAAAATGGATGACAGCACAATCAGGCAATCTTCCAAATCTGAACATTTTATTAAACATCTGCAGTCTTTCATGTTACCATTTTTGTAGATTAAAAAATGCTTGCAAACTATTCCTCCAAGGAATTGTATATGGAGAAAATCTGGGACATTTTTTCCTCTAGAGTTGCAATAAACTTGCTTATTCCATCCCTTGTTTGGTCATGCCACAACTGTGCATTTGTATACACCAGAACACAATAAGACGGCCCTGCCCTGCTCAATTAAAGAAAAGAAGGCCAGCTGTCTGTGTTCATCATAGCAAGATAGACTTCTGCAGACCTCGCTACCATCCAGAAAGGTGCAAATTCAACTGATCTGAAGTCATTTCATCCTTCTGTTTGAAAATTATTTCTGAAGTTCTCCAGATGTTGGTCTCAAGGCTTTCAGTTGGTCTCAAAGCTTTGCTTTCTCACCATTTATTCTCAAAGTTCCAAACATAACCTCAGTCACCAAAGATTTTTTTACTTCTATAATACAATGTTAGTATTTATTCCCCTGATCTGGACCCCTTGGAAACATGAATGGAATCAAGAAGCAACCATACCCAGTCTCACTGGACAAAAGGAATGAGTTTTCAAGACCTAATTTTCAAGGCATGAAAGCATTCTGATGGATTAACACCATGGTTAATTTCATACCCATCCTATAAAGTAGAGAAGCACAAATGTAAAATAGGGGGAAAAATCTGACTTTTCACAAAGTGTGAAGTCTTCTTTTCTATGCCTTTTGTCACAGTATTACTGCTTCTTGCCTTGGAAACTAGCCAATTTTTGAAGATGAATTTTAACTTATTATACTCAAAATTCTTCCTTTTCTTTCCCCATTTATTTTTCCCAGCAAAGTTGATGCACAAAATGTTTCCCTTAGGATCCAATTATACCGTGGTAAAAAAAAACACATTGTTTTTCAAAGCCATTGTTTCTTACATTATTTTGCAGCTGACATTTGGATTATATTCAACATTATCTCTGATGAATGTTCACATTTGAAGAAACCTATTGTTTGAAATTTGTTCCCAATGTAAGGGTTTAGCCTTTCTTGCTACTAAGGTCAGAATGTTATTGAGTCTTTTTATTCACTAGCTTTGGCAATACACATGGTGCCAGTTTGTTTTGTTTATCCCAAATGCAACCTGATTATTGTGCTCTGAAATTTCTTCTCTAAATTGGATTAGAAAACTAGTAGTCAGGAACCTTTCATCTGAAATTATTCTGTGATTGTGAGTTGGATGAAAAAAAGGGAAAATACTTTTTTATGGGGAAGGAGGTAACAAAAATGTAAAACTTTACAGAGGCAAGATGGCGATGTTTTTATATTATTATTTTCAATGTATCTATCTCAGATTTATTTCAGTGCTGCTAACAGAGTTAGCAGTAATAGCAGTCTAGGTTATTATGCACGTCCATCATTTTCTCTTTGCCTTTGGTGAGATGGGTGACTATATAAATTTGATTAATAAAAATAAATAAATAACCTGGAATTACTAGTGCTGGATGAAAGGCATGTGGCGTCCCTAGGCCACAGAGATTGATGGTGAAACCTCCCACCAATGTAAATATTTGCATTGTTAGAATAATTTGGAAGAATGCTCTTAAGCTATGGTGCCCCAGGCCAGTAGCTATTCAGCTTTAATTTTTATGGTCAATTCTAGAAATACTCATTCCCTGCTTTTAATTGATAGGATGCCCCTAAAATCTTACATTGTCCTAATCACAATTGTTAGAGAAATCACCACAACAAATCTAAACTCTCTTTTTGAAATTTTATTTACCGTAAATTCCGGCGTATAAGATGACTTTTTAACCCATTAAAATCTTCAGATAAATGGGGGGTCGTCTTATACGCCGGGT
>JANHFM010005262.1:0-12740 GCA_032468115.1 Grayia smithii | reverse complement strand
GCACCAGGGTTGTGTTTGATGGGGGGGGATAGGTGAGGGGGTTGGTCAGGGTGGGTGTGACCAGCTTGACGTCACTCCTGTTGAGGGCACCTGTGCTGGCCTGAGTGCTCTGCCAGCGAAAACAGGTTCCCAAGCTCCGTTTTTGGCTGCCACAGCCTCCTGCAACCCTCTGCCAGTGAAAACAGAGATTGGGAGGCAGAGGATTGCAGGAGGCCATGGCAGCCGTGGCAGCCATGGTAGCCAAAAATGGAGCTTGGGAACCTGTTTTCGCTGGCAGAAGCACCATGGGCTGGTCCTTCGCTGTTTCCAGGGCAGCCCCATGGGGTAGATCTAAGTACCCCGTGGACCAGATCCTGCCACCAAGCCTTGAGTTTGACACCTCTGCAATAGACCAAGGGCAATTTAATAAGATACAAGGAATGTACTATCAGCACTTCAAAGTATTGCTGACCAGGATTGGGGTGGGGTGGGAAGACATGGGCCATGCTGATCTGTCCTGCAGAGGCTCATCTTTTTGACCTGCCATGGTGGCACTTCTGATCAGCTTCTATTGGACACTACATGTTGATAATGATGACTTCTGCCACTCCACTTCAACAACAGAAAGTGAGAGGGACCTCTTTTCATGGCTTCTCTTTTCTGCCAAGATTCAACCATCTGCGCAACATCGTGTGTAGAAAGGGCTCCTCGAAGGAAAACAGAAATATAGGCTCTTATGACAATTTGAAAATCAGCCCACAAGAAGGCATTGGCTAATTGTTTCCATATTATTGTCACTAGTTCGGTTTAATTTTTCAACCATATTTGTCTACATTTTCATGAATAACAAACAGCAAATAAAAAAAGATGAGGTGCAGAATAAATAATAAAGATTATAGTGAGTATAGTGGGGTTCTACGGGTTGATAAAAAGTGAAGATTTTTTTCCCCCTCCTCCTGGTGTTGAAAAGATTTTAAAATCTTAACGAGAGGAAAAGTGTTCAAAAATGGAGTTACCACTGCTGAGAAAACTCATTTGTTGTACTTGAGTAACATATTACTCAATTTAGGAAGCAATTGTGAGAAATACCTTGGGAGAAAAATTTGAAGCACAGGCAGATTCGTATGTTGCTATGATAAACTATAAGTTTTAGAAACTGAGCTCAGGAGCTCAGGATAAATCCATTTAAATATAGGTCCTTTAAATATATATATATATCACAGCTCTATTGTTATAGCACTTCCCCGGTGATATACCAGCATTAATATATCTTAGATTCTTCTACTCAGTGCAGCCCATAACATGTTTTGACAAACAGACTATTTTGTTTGAAGTACAATCTGCATATTTGTATTAAAATAAATCTATGATTTGTGTAATATAGAAGAGATTTTAGTGTCCTCTTTTATGCACATTACTGTCAAGTGTTTTCACATATCTTCATCAAGTAAAGATGTAAAAAGATGTATACCAGGGGGCCAAAGAAGTGGTGGGTGAGCACACATGCATAGCTCCACTTGCACGAACTCCATTTGTGTGTGCAGTGAATGATATGCCCATTGCTTGTGCAAATGGAGCTGAATGTGTGTGCATGCACTCGCCCACCACTCAAACGGAACCATTCCCTCTCCCCCCACCCATCCACAAAGCCGGAAAGGTTGGGAAATTCTGATATATACAGATGTATTTAGCATCACCTTCAATTTATCCATATACTGCTTAATGCCATAGAGCAGGGGTGTCAAATTCAATTTCATTGAGGGCTGCATCAGAGTCAGGGGTGAAATCCAGCAGGTTCTGGCAGGTTCTGGAGAACTGGTAGCGGAAATTTTGAGCAGTTTGGAGAACCGGCAGCAGAAATTTTGAGTAGTTTAGAGAACTGGCAAATCCCACCTCTGGCTGGCCCCAGAGTGGGGTGGGAATGGAGATTTTGCAACATCCTTCCCCTAGGAGTAGGGAGGGAATGGTGATTTTGCAGTATTCTTCTCCCAGGAGTATGGTGGGAATGGAGATTTTGTAATATCCTTCCTCTGCCACGCCCATCAAGCCAAACTCCGAACCCCGGGCAAGATGCAGAACCGGTAGTAAAAAAATTTGGATTTCACCACTGATCAGGGTTGTGTTTGACGTTGGGGGGCCAAATGGACATGGCTGGGATGGGCCCCGGGAGGGCCACACACTCTGTTTTCGCTGGCATAAGGCTGCAGGAGGCTGTTGCAGTTGAAAACAGAGCCTAGGAGGGCCACACATGGGCCTTGTAGGCTGCATTTTTGCTGGCAGAGGCCACTGTGGGCCAGTCCTTCACTGTTTCTAGGGTGCCCCATGGGCCAGATCTAAGCACCCCACAGGCCAAATCCGGCCCACGGGCCTTGAGTTTGACACCCCGGCCATAAAAGTCCAAAAGCAGAATGTAGCAGTCTACAAGACTGAATGTTTGCTGTTGACATTCGGTCATATCTCTACAATTGTCTTTAATGCCAAAATATGAAAGAAAGAAGGTAGTTTTGTCTCCCCTCGTTTAGCTAAAAGTCAAATGTAGGACTATTACAGGCTACTTGACTCACTAGATCAGGGCTGTCAAACTCCCAGCCCACGGGCCGGATGCATCATGTGCTGGCCATTCCCATGCCCATGCCCGGTTAACAAAGGGGAAAAACCTCCCGATACGTCATGTGATGCCACCCTAAAGACACCCCTACGGCTCAAGCAATGCCTTCAAAGTATCTTGCATCAAATTGCACCAAAGAACAGGATAGCTGTCCTTGCCTCTGTCAAGGTCTAACAGTGGGAACAGGCTCGCTTCTTGTTGTCACCTTCCTTATATCTTACCACCATTGTTTAGAGGAGTAACATGGCAGAGGGAGTAGACTCTCAACCATAGCACATAATGAGGTTGTAAATCTGATGCAATCTGTTTAAATTTGCCTGAACTTTTTATTTGGGTCAGGCAGCTACCTCTTGTAATATAATTTATAGGAGGACTATAAATGGATATTTCAAAATGGATTTAATAGCTTTACTAAGAAGAACATGAGGTATTGGGAATAACATCATTCCGCTAATGATTTTTAGATAACACTATGGCAGAAAGTAAATGTTTGTCCTGCTGAGTTTGCTGCTAATAGCATGCTTTATGTGCTACTTTAAATTTTTTTTTATTTATTTATGGTAGTTAAATGTATTTATTCAGGAATTAACTGCTCTTCCTGTTCATAACCACAGCATAACATAACTTGTTAAAACATCCTTGTTTTCAGTGTACTGTTTCTAGATGTGATTGCTTGGTAATTAATTATTATTCATAACCTAAATAATAAATTGCTAAAATGCTGATGCGCTGTGGCATGTTCATTTTTTCACCAAAATACGCTACTTTACTACTTGCCTGCATATCCTAGATTCCTTTGTAAGCATAGAAATGAATAATTATGATTTTATTTATTTATTACATTTCTACTCCATCTCACTTAAGTGATTCTGGATGGTTTCCAACAGCATAATAAAACCATATAAATACATGAAAATTAATTAATAATTAATGTGATTTGTGGGAAGAATTAATTGAATAAGCATAATATGAAAATAACCTGGAAATAGCTGCTTGTCTGCCTATTTATGATATATAAGAAATCAATAGTGTTGATGTAAACCAGGGGTGTCAAACTCGTGTTGTCATGGTGGGATTTTTTCCCCTTTGCTAAACCAGGCATGGGCATGGCCACTGATGGATGCATCAGACCCGCAGGCCGCAAATTTGACACCTCTGATCTAAACTATTGCCAAGATGGTGCCTGGTGCCTACTTTTTACACAAAAAAATATTGGCCTGATAATCAATATCTTTCTTAACTAGCAGTAATAAAGGTAAAGATTTCCCCTGTCCAACAGTAGGGGGCAGTGCTCCTCTCCATTTCTTAGCCAAGAGAGTCAGCATTGTCCTAAGACACTTCTGTGGTCATATGGCTAGCATGAATATACACTGAAGCAAAAGTAATGCTGTTACTTTCCCGCCAAAATTTACCTATTTATCTACTCATATTTGCAGGCTATTGAACTACAAGGCTGGCAAGAGCTGGGGCAAGTAATGGGAGCTCACCCTGTTGTGGGGTGCTCAGGTCTCGAATCCAGGCTGTCAGCTTTTTAGCTGACAAGCTCAATGCGTTTAACCACTGACCCATTATATTCCCTTGCAACTAGCAGTGATAGGATACTGTAATGTCTACTACATGACAGCAAATACAATATAGAATTCAGGGCAAGTTGTGTAACATACACAACTGTGTCCTTCAACAAAATGGCTCACCAAGGAGTCTAGGAGCAGCCTTCCAACCAGTGGTGGGTTGCTTCTGGTTCGGGCCGGTTTGCGTGATCCGGTAGCGGTGATGCTGTGACGTCACCAAACCGGTTGTCTGCAACCGGGAGCTGGGCCCACCCATGCGCCCATACTTACCGTTTTCTGCGCTCCGCGCATGTGCAAAACACTTTTTTTGAGGTTTTTCCCTAAAAAAAGTTACTGCGCATGCGTGGAGTACGCATTTGGTGCGTGTGCATGTGAAGCGCACGCATGCGCACCGATCATGCGCAAAGCACGTGCATCATCAGAACCGGTAGTAAAGGTAAGTAGAACCCACCCTACTTCCAACATCTGCCAATCACAAAATTCTGCTTGACTACAAGGTTGGTGCTGACTTTACAGGTATATTTCAGTAAATGGATAAATGTTTTCTCTGCTGCTCATTTCTGGCTGTTAATGTTGGAAAAAGTATTGTAGATATATTTGCATGTATTTAAACAATTTGTATAGCTGTTCATGTCAGAAAAGTGACTCTGGGGACTTCCAGTGAAGACATGACAAATTGAAGACATCCTTGAAGAAGCAGAGATAACGCCAGGGCTGAAATTGGCAGCTGGATGTAGGATTTGAA
Organism: Grayia smithii; assembly: GCA_032468115.1. Taxonomy (NCBI): domain Eukaryota; kingdom Metazoa; phylum Chordata; class Lepidosauria; order Squamata; family Grayiidae; genus Grayia; species Grayia smithii. Next base: position 7,837 of record JANHFM010005262.1, on the reverse strand, counting down.
CTAGTGAAAGTTCTGAAGAAAGGAGAGCTCATGAGAGCACCCATATATACTTCAAACAGCAGCTCCTCATGAGTAGATAGCAAGAACTGACATTTTTTGCAATCTGCTTGTGAGTTGAGCAGCTAGGAATTGAGGATCCTGTCAAAGTTCATAGTTATTAATGTCGTTTCTAAGGACATAAAATTCAGCCAATTCTCATTCCTTTCTCATTTTGGAATTAATTTTGTATTGCTTTTTCTACATTTTCTTTTATGAAGGAAGTTTTGAGTACAAGTTTAAGGATTTTTTTCCCCAGAATTAACAGCAAAAGAGTGATTAGAGTGTTGATTTTAGCTAATGGTCTAGCTCAGTGGCCCTTTTTTTAACCATGCCCCACCAAAGCATCTCTAAAATCCTGATGTCCCTCCTGTGATATATAATTCTTACTTTACTCAAAAAATGAACTCTACTCACATGGAGGAAGCCTAAAAGGCCATTAAATTGGTTTAAACAAGGTTCAAATTGGCCCCATTAAAAATTAAGTTGCTCCCCTGTGGGGCATGGGCCCCAAGTTGGGAACCACTGGTCTAAATGTATTTAATAACGCTTTAAATATAAGAATTCTTCCCATGGGTAAGCACACACATCTTTGCATTTGGAAGGAAAGCAATAAAAGATGTCACTTTGAAGACTGGACACTTAAGGGAGGGAGCAGAGGGAAATGAAGTTTATAATTAAGGGGGAAGAATTTAATTGAACTGATTGGGAACTATGCAAGAGAAATTATAAATGCAGCTCCTGTGCATCTTGAATGCAATTTGCAAAGTAAGAACTTGCTGTTGAACTGAGATACATTGAGACACTGTACATCCTGATTACAGTAAAACAAAAACTGCAGAATAGAAAAATAACAGAGATAAGCAGTAGACATTTCCATGTGAAATACACTGTTAATGAAGTGAATAAATAATTCAATACAAAAATTAATACTAGAACAACCTTATCCTTTAGACAGACTGGGATTGAAAAATCCAGAATTTTCACTAATGCACTAGTTACTAGATTTGGGAAAGCTATGTTAGATCAATAAATGAGCTTCTTACTGACTGTCCTATCAAGTAAAATAAGATTGGCTTGGAGATCTTATAAATGTCTAGCTGATATACAGAAGCTACGCAACCTTTTGATTTCAATAAGGCTCTGACATCTTTAAGCAAAGCAAGATCAAAAGAATTAGACTGACATCTAGAGCCATGTCACCATCACATATGACAGGAAAAGTTTTCGGAAGCAGGAGGATTCTTCAAAACTGTCTGCTAGCACAGTATGCTTTTTTTGTTTAAGAAACATCTGAATAAGCAGTTCAAAGCTCTTTTCAACATGGCAGCTTTCAAATATCTTTGACTATACAGTAAAAAAAACAAAAAAAACTACATACATTTTCCATTAAAAATATCTGCACAAAGGCAGTTGAGATGGAAATTAGCTGCATGAAATTAATCCCTCCACAACCCCTCATCCCATCCCATTAACCTCTCTCCTGGTTTTGCTGTCCACATTTTGCAAGTTTCCAAGGATGGCTCTGACGTTTTATGCACAGAAAATAGGCATGGTATTTATGTGGCATTGGTACAAACTGCTATGACATGATCTGGACCCAGTACAGCAGGCAGAGATATTTAGTGCAGAACGTTACCTTTTTCCCAACACCTCTGCTTCCAAGAACTGTTCAACCTTTTGCATTATAACCAGGGGTGGGTTCTACTTACCTTTACTACTGGTTCTGATGATGCACCTGCTTTGCGCATGATCGGTAAACGCTCCGTGCATGCGCAGTAACTTTTTTTAGGGGAAAAAAACCCTCCAAAAAAGCATTCTACGCATGCATGGAGCGCGCGGAGTGCAGAGAACCGTAAGTATGGTTGGGCCCAGTTCCCAGTGGGGAACCGGTTCGGTGATGTCATAGCATCACTGCTACCGGATCGCGTGAACCAGCCCAAACCAGGAGCAACCTACCACTGATTATAACCAAAATTCCATTTCTTCATTATCATTGAATCCATTTCTTTTTGCTTTGTCTGCTTTTAAGATGCTATCATATGCTGCTCCAGAAACAAATAATGGAGTTGAAGAAAGCAAATACACAGGGTGGGCCCATTCATAGCTACTCAGCTCCATTTTTACATATTGTAGAACTTTTTGAGACTGCACCACTAATATTCATCATTTTCATTGCAAAATTTTATGGAATTAAAACTAAGTTTTAAAGGGTGAATTAAGCTTCTGTAGATAGGGAAGTCTGTTTTAATCTGGGGTGCTGCTTTGAAAAGGTGCTTCAACTGAAATATCATCAAAAGTGTTATCTCTTTTGATGTGCATCTATTGCAACAGAAAGATCACAGGGCACTTAAACAAAGCATCACAATGGAAGCTTTTGTGCAACAGAGTATGAATTGTTTTTACTCTCAAAAGCTGATGTCTAAATCCTAGCAAACTAGCTCTTTACTAGTTAACCTCCCCAAACTATGGGTGCTTAAGGTTTTTGGTCCCTTTGCATTTTAAGCATTTCTTCAAATAATATGCAGATGGGAAGAGTTATCTTAAAATTCTCCTATTCCGGTAAATGCAGTGATATTTTTTTTATTTAAATGCAAGCATATCTGAGAGTAAAGTTATACTGAATTATTACTTTTGAAAAGGATTGTTAAAAGAATATGAAGTATTGTGTGCCTAAAAGAAAATTTCAGATTTATGCAGAAACACGATGGATCAGACATATAAAAGAATATGGAATAAAAAATCAACTAATCCATCCCTTTTCAGCATAGAAAATAGTTATATATTTAAGATTATTAGTTATAGCAATAGTAATAGCTCTCAGGGTTCCAAGTAACACCCCCCAACCAAATAAGACTCTGAGGCAAGCAGTTCCTCAAAGGTCCATTTTATTAGAGATGTCATATTGGCACATCTTGGAAAACCGAATCTGAAAGCTCCTGGGTTTTCCCCACCCAAAGGAAAGTCAAAGTCCCTTCCTCTGCACCCACATGTCCATCACATGGTCCAATCAATCCACCGTCCCAACTGGAGATGCCTCCCAGTCATGCTATTCCAGGTGAAGGCTGAACGTCCTTGACTCTCAGAGAAAAGAATGTTGTTATGGCTAAATAACTACCAACTTCAAGCAACCCCCCTCCCACTTTCCCACAGCACTAAGTGTGGCAGCCCTGAAGATCCAAAGAAAAAGATGGCCTCCAGGGCTGACAATAGCACTTGTTTACTGTTCCATAGTACTTTATAGCACTCTCTGAGTGGTTTACAAATGTCAGCATATTGCCCCCAATAATCTGGCTCCTCATTTTACTGACTTCAGAAGGATTGAAGGCTGAGTCAATCTTGAATTGGTCAGGATCAAACTCCTGACAATGGGCAAAATTGGCCTGCAATATTGCATTCTAACCACTGCATAGTTGCGTAATGTCATTCAGATCTTACTATTTGGAACACAACAACATTTTCTGAAGATTGATTCATTGGTAGTTTTGTTCCCAAGTTAGAAAAACAATGGATAATACAGGAGATCCCATTCAAGATTTTGTTTGTAATCAATAATGTTCTTGGCAGTCCTGCTCTTTTAGACTATTACCTCTTTCAAGCATGTTTTAAACATTAAGTTTTATTTCTATTGCTGACTATATCACTTAGGTAGTCCATGGTCAAAAGGGGTCATTGCAAGTTTTAAGGCAAATACAGCAATTATGTAGAAGATGTGGATAGGCATTAGATGCAAAAGAGAAATAGACTTGTGAAGAAACACACAAAGAGGTGATAGAAAAACACTGCACAGCTTTCCAAGCATTTGAAAATGAAGACTGATGCTAATGATGTTCAAGAGGTAATCAAATCCTATCTGATGAGATTGCATTGGCAACAGCACAGTTTGCCAAAGTGGTCCCCAATGCCCTATGCTTCTTGAGGGACAGACAAAGGAATGGGCAATATATTTGCATGCTATAGAGCTATACAAAGAGGTCAATAATAAGGTCATCAAATAAGGTCATCAAATAAGGAAGATTGATCAGCTTGAACATTCCACCTCGGCAGTTTCCTCAGAATACTTGCCATCCACATAGTCTTCAATACTGTAATGCCATCTCCTCTCCTTCTTTCTTATCCAGCAATTACTGGTAAGTCCTTCAACCTCTGCACTTTCAGGAATTGCACATATACCTTGTTTTGGGTAGGGTAGACAATTCCAATGTATGCAAAGATTGACTTATGCAAAGCTTTGCAAAATATTTACAGCAGTGTAATACATTCCTAACTTGAGAAATGTTATATAAAGATTTTGGTGTGATTTTTTTAAAATGATGGTTTTATTATTTTACCCAGATGACAAGGTAGGAAGTGACCCAGTTTTAAGATATTTAAATCTGTATGATAGACATTATGGATGCTGTTCCAAATAGGTTAGATTATTTTAAATTGTCCTGAATTAAATCCTGCGCTTTCACATTCTACCACACACAGTTGTTTTTATGCCTCTAATATATTTTAATAACTTATAACTTTAGGAATTGTATTGTATTGTAACATGTATAGTACTCCATTGTACTATAGTGTAACATATATTTGGCTTTATGCTTTTTATATATCACTCTAGCAGGACAAAGGATAAGTTGAAATACACTTAATAGGTAAAAATAAATGCATAAAATGTATAATTTTAAAAAAATTCATACACCAAAATCAACTCTACTTTTCCAATGCTTTAAAGGTCTTTAAGGAGATATAAATATGAACAAATATATCTACTACATTCCAGCCTTCTTGATATCTTAATCAAGAAATTTGGTTTTCTTATTCCTATGTTTTTCTGCCAACAGTTCCCAACCTATGTGAGCTTTGCTCTCTAACTTGAACTAATTTGTCATTAGTCCCACAAAAGCCACTGTGGTTCTTTCACGCTTTGCGGTTTTCCTGTAATATTGTGCAGTTTAGAAAAGGCTCAGAAAGTGTTTTTTTAAAGATAACAGCCAGTTTTAATCTATTATCCCATTTATGTTTTAAGGATGAATGACAGCATCATAGATATATAATGAAAACTATCTTATGAAGGCTATAATGAGGCCTGATGGGAGTTTTTCTTCATATTAATATAACAAGGGATTTTTTTTTATTATTGCTGATTGATTTGTATTACAGTTAACTTGCATTCACCTGTGGTGGATTTCTTAATAAAAAGTTAGGAGTGCCAGTGATGGCTGTTGCTAATGCACACTTATCATGAATTTATTATTGGTTGAATTCTGACTTGCTACGAGTCTGCTGCTTGCTATAATTTTATTATTTAAGACCAAGAAATTGGATTACATGAGCATAGAATATCCTGATGATGGATAAAATTGTCAGCAAAAAAAATACAGGGAGGAAAATGCATGAGCCGACCTCAGGAACTTGGTAAATTTATGTCTGAGGTCATGCATTCAAGATATCTAAGAACTGACCAAGGAGAGATTCAACCTAGAAAAAAGGAGAATTTTTCTGACAGTGACAACAATCAACCAATATGATGATGATGATGTCTAAGAAAGTTGAAAGTAAGTGTACTTTGAACTGATGACAGACTTTCTTGGCTACAGCCCTAATAATATACTTGATATAACCAAATATATCTGAGCAATGATCTGGGCCCAAGAAGCATCTGATGAGATCTAACTGACTTGCCATATATGGTCTAGGTTTGGAAGTTAGGACCAGCATCTTATCTGAACTAGCAAGAATGTATAGAATCAAGATCCAATACAGTCCCCTTTAGAAAAAGGTAATATTTGACCACAAGTTGTCTGTGTCATCCTATCTAGGCTTGTCAGGTCACAAACTTCTGAGGGGATGGTTTGATCCACTGGCTGCCCATCCTAATAACCTACATAGCCACCTGCCCAGTCTAACAAATTATTAGGTTTTGAAGTATGAGAAAACTGAATGAAGATTGAGCATTTGGAGGTAATTAAAAAGGTAAAGGTTCCCTTTGCACATATGTGCTAGTCATTCCCGACTCTAGGGGGCGGTGGTCATCTCCGTTTCAAAGCCGAAGAGCCAGCGCTGTCCGAAGGCGTCTCCGTGTCATGTGGCCGGCATGACTAAACGCCAAAGGCGCATGGAACACTGTTACCTTCCCACCAAAGGTAGTCCCTATTTTTCTACTTGCATTTTTTTACGTGCTTTCGAACTGCTAGGTTGGCAGAAACTGGGACAAGGAACGGGAGCTCACACCATTACGCGGCACTAGGGATTTGAACCGCTGAACTGTCGACCTTTCGATTGGCAAGCTCAGCATCTAAGCCACTGAGCCACCACATCCCCCTAATTTCCGTAATGTATAACTAATTTGAACTATGATTAATAAAGTTTGATCTATAAATCACAGCCATCTGATTCATAGAAAATTCCCTTGAATAAATTTCTGATTAGATTATGGAGAAGAATCAGTTTATATTGAAAATAATACCAATACAAGAGTAACATATTTATAATATGTAATCCATTTCTGTATCTGGTTAATTCATCAAGTCCAATGAAATCAGCTTATGATTCAAATATATTGTATATAGATTCAACTTAGCCCCACCTGCACAACTGCCTTCTTGAATCCTTCTTCATCTCAATATACTGGCTTCTAAAAGGTTCTGTATGGAACTGTGGTTCTGTTGAAACAGTGCAGGAAAAGTTTGACACTATTATAAAATACAGCTAATTATTGAAAATATGTCTGATTTTTAAATCTGCTTTGTAATAAAATGCTTTCTTTTTCAAACTGTTGTTTGTAACCAAGACAATATCAGCACTTCTTTTAGGACAAAGGACATAAATTGAATCAACATTTTTTTTCCCTTAAAAAATCAACTTGGTGGGTGGGACTCATATTATGAAGAACAACTATAGTGTTTTCATAGCTATTGATAAGGGTTGTGTCACGATTTTTATTCCTCTATAGATCTGGGATTGGATTGCTATTTCTCATGTTAGGGATCAAAGAAAAGAGAAAGAAAATTTTAGTAAAATTAAAAAAATTAAAATTAGTAAACTATGCCTACACCAGTGGTGGGTTGCTCCTGGTTCATCCCAGTTCACACGATCTGGTAGTGGTGACGCTGTGATGTCACTGAACCGGTTCTCCGCACGCCGGGAGCTGAGCCCACCTGCATGCCCGTACTTACGGTTTTCTGCTCTGCGCATGTGCAGAGTGCTTTTTTTGAGGTGTTTTTTTTAAAAAGTTACTGCGTATGCGCAGAGTGCACGTTCGCCGTGTGAGTGAAGTGAGCGAGCGCGCATGCGCGCTCCTATCACACACAAAGCACGTGCATGAAGAGAACCGCTAGTAAAGGTAAGTAGAACCCACCCCTGGCCTACACATGTAATCTTGTAATTCTGCCATATATATTGGGATGTCTATGTCTCTGTATGGGAATAAATCAGTATAGTTACCAATTATGTATGCATTTGACTTTTGCAGTGCAATAAATTTAGACTAGAAATTGATCATGTGATATGATGATATCAATATCTTTATTGATTGGATGTGCTTTGATAAACAAAGATTAGAGGACCCTGTTTCCATGTATGAATGTTCAGATGAGAAATAAATATAGCCTTTCTGAGTACAGATTAATAATACAGTACCTTCTGATTCAGAAAAAACAGCAATCGTCCACAATTTTAAACACGTGATGCTTTCTGTTGCCTTGCTTGTCTTGGTCTGCTGGCTAATTATCTACAATATACAGTCAGGTCCAGAAATATTGGGACATCGACACAATTCTAACATTTTTGGCTCTATACACCACCACAATGGATT
>JANHFM010005261.1:59270-71853 GCA_032468115.1 Grayia smithii | reverse complement strand
CAGAAGAGCCGGGGTTGCAGGAGCAGAGAGATGGGCGGCCCCCCTTCTCTCACCCCACTTAGGCGACCCCTGTGAAAAGGTCATTCGACCCCCAAAGGGCTCCCGACCCACAGGTTGAGAACCACTGCGCTAAACCAAACTGGCTGCCTTCGCCCACCTGACTGCTTTTCGGTTCTACCTGAGCTTTCTCAGAATTGAAATCCAGTATCGGAGATGGGGGGGGGCGGGGGGGGGAGAAAGAGCCAGCCGGTGTCGGAGTCGGAAAGTTGAATTAAACAAGCTCTGTGTGCCACTGCGGTTCCTCTTTGGTGTTTCCGGGCTGATCAGTGTAAGCACTTCATCACGTTCGCTTCTCAGTCGTCTGAGAGCAAATGGTGATTCCGTGTGACGCTTTTGAAAGTAGCAACTACTGTTTAAGAGCTGTTGCTAATTTTCAGCCCACTTACTGTTTATTCAATGGTTCCCATTGTTGGGTAATTGATGGATCCGTTAAAAACCAATGATCTGTGAAGACATATAGTAGCTAATTCATACCAATGAATTAAAGAGTAAAAGCCAAGAGCCCATAGCCACTTGAGTCTTGATATATATCTATATCTATATATCACCTATGGGGAGACTGATAGAAACAAGTTAATTCTTTGCTCAAAAAGGGTCCCCCATAACTTCCAAGCACATCTAAGAAAATCTGTGGCACTGAAGAGTTTCTTGGTTCCTCCAGGGCCACGGGAGATGAATCACGGCAATGGCTGAATCACTCTCTATGGAGATTCTCCGTCCTCCAGGACATGGTTTGTCCCAAAGGTGGATTTTTTCAAGAGGCAACTGGGCTTCCTGGCTTTCCTTTGAAGACATTTCGCTTCTCATCCAAGAAGCTTCCTCAGCTCTGACTGGATGAGGGGTGAAATCCATCAGGTTCTGACAGGTTCTGGAGAACTGGTAGCGGAAATTTTGAGTAGTTTGGAGAATCGGCAAATACCACCTCCGGCTGGCCCCAGAGTGGGGAGGGGATGGAGATTTTGCAATATCCTTCCCCTGCCACGCCCACCAAGCCACGCCCACAGAACCAGTAGGGAAAAATTTTGGATTTCACCCCTGAATCAGTCAGATGTGTAGCTTGGGTGGTATCTCCTTTTAATATCCGTTATTATTCCATTGTTTTGAATTTCACATTTCCAAATCTTCACTTAAACAGACACACACGCACACAAAACCACTAGTAAATAGCAAAAAGAAACAAACACATCAGTGTAGAGTGCTGCTTCTGATGCTAAAGCATGATAGCCCTCAGCCATTCTTGGTTAATCTCAAAAGCCTAGTTGTGGTGGACCTAGTTAGTACTTGAATTGGGAGACTGTAAGAGGATCCCCAGGGCTATAATTGAAGAAGTACCCCAGAACTTGGGAATGGCCCATATTGCTGCCATGAGCTCCACTCAAGGGAGAGTTTCCTTTGCTCTTTAGCCTTTGGTAGTCATTGTTCATATTGTTTCCACTAGCCATCCCTCCAGTCCCTTCTCACTGGATAAGCCATCTGCTGTAATGCTTCTCTGAAAGTTTTTCTTAAGGTTCTTTTTTAATTGTTTGCTGAGGTCTAGGACCACGCTTTCTATTGATGTTGCTTTGTGCTTCTGTTAATTTATCATCCTTATTTCTCTGAAGTAAATACATTGTCTGCGTATAGTCTAAAATCTATTTTCCCTTTTTCTAGGTAATACTGAACTGTGCAGCCCTACAAAGTTTATTACACTTGCTAAGTAGTCCTAAAGAATCAATCAACAAGGAGGCATGTTGGACAATATCAAACATTACAGCTGGAAACAGAGCACAGATTCAAGTAATTAATCATTTTCAGGCAGGAGAAACGGACATATTTGCAAGGGCAAAATGAGATGTCTTTATAAAACTTTTGAAAAGGATGCAACTTTCTCCTAATAATCCAAGAAATGTTATATTGTATTTCTAAGCAGAAACTTAAGAGAAGTGAACTCCACCTATATTGACATTTTGGAAATACAGGCAGTCCTCATTTAGTGACTACAGTTGGGACTGGCAACTTGGTTGTTAAGTGAAGCATTGATTAAGTAAAACCACAATTGGGGTTATGATCTTACTTCAGCTTTCATTTGCTTTACAGACCCACAAAGGTTATAAAAGTGAGGTTAGTTGCAAAGATAGTTTCATAACCAGTGTAACTGAATGGTTTCTGTACAAGGCAGTCGCTAAACAAGGACTACCAGTTAACTAGTGTCAAATAATATTGTGTAGACATACATCGGGGTAAATGCACATTGCTATGACTACCACCAAATTCTTATTTAAATTAAATCTAGGAAAAGTGGGGGGAGGGTGGGTGTCTATAATTTTTATTTGATATTAAATCCTCTGTTTTTCAGACTGTCATAGATGCCAATATTTTCCCAGCTCTAATAAATATTTTACAAACTGCTGAGTTTCGGACAAGAAAAGAAGCAGCTTGGGCTATCACTAATGCAACATCAGGTGGCTCTGCTGAACAAATAAAGTAAGTAGTAGTGAGTTGCTCATAGCTGATTATGAGAACCATTATGAAACATTAAGGGTGGTGATCCAAGAGCTGCATGTTGTTGACCCCTTTAAAACACCCCCAAAGATCATGCTATTGAAATTCATTAAAGTACTATTTTTGGCAATGCAGATATTTATATTATTGTTATTAAAAGTGCAGAAGAAAAATAATAAGATTCTACAGTGCTTAATGCATTATTTTATATTTTAAACCTCCCAGACTTTTCAAAAATGAAAATAATCAATTTTGGTTCCATCTTCCAATGACATCACTGCCAACTTTCTTGTTTTTTCAAAAACCAGAACCCCCCCCCCCCAAAAAAAAACCTTAACATCAACCAAACCCTATCTCCATTGCATAGCAATTGCCTGCCCTTCTTGTAATTGCTCTCAAAGATACTTTAAAATAGAAGAATTGTGGTACAAGCTGATTCCATGTTTTATTTTGTCTGGCCTGCAACTAATTTTATTTGATATATCTTCATTAATGCTTTAGGTTGGTCTTTTAATACTTTTTAGCAGTTTTTCGATTCTTTATTTTACTACTGGCAATACTTTCCCAGCGAAAATTGATTACCAGCAATAATCTTCTTTATGTATTTAGGACATTTGAGCCATATTAATTTTACATTTCAAAATTATTTGTCCTTATAAGTGATATAACCATGATGTGCATGTTGACCAACAAAATCCTGTGGGTGACTTCCAATTGGTATGGTTTTCAGATATCTAGTAGAACTTGGTTGCATCAAACCACTCTGTGATCTCCTTACCGTGATGGATTCAAAGATTGTGCAGGTAGCACTTAATGGACTGGAAAACATCCTGAGGCTGGGTGAGCAAGAAGCAAGAAGAAGTGGCACTGGCATTAATCCATACTGTGCGCTCATCGAAGAAGCCTATGGTAAGGATGATGGCTAGAAACCAGAAGATTGAGTTTGCTCTAAGCCTCCCTTGGTATCAAAGTCAGTTGGGTCAGCCCCTCTCTCAGCTCAACTTGCCTCATAGGGTTGCTATGGGAAAAATTGGCAGGAGTATTTATGCTTGCTGCCTTGAGTTGATATACATACATAAAAAGGTAGGGTAATAATATCCACTAGATTGATCTTTGCTTATTTCCCATTGTTTATTTTAATCTAAATTTTAGTGCAGTGTACCTATTCTTTCAGTCCCTGTCTAAAGTAGTTACTATAAACCTCTGCATTCATCTTTGCTATATTCTTCTTTGCCTCCTATATTCCATTTCAAATAATATTTATATATTGCCATAGAAAAGGTTAGTACAAATGTAAATCTGGTTTTTGTTCTCAAAGTAAGAACAAGATTTGAAAACTCTCTAGTTCTATTATATAACGCAACAAAAGATTGTAAAAGCCATATCTTGCCATTAGACTTTAAGCTGTACTTGGCTACATTGGGTAAAACAAATCATATTTATTTGAACTGTAACATTAAAGTGATTTGGAGATTATGTAATTAATTGTATACTGCATTCTCTTGTCTAACTGGCACCTGCAGATTCTAAGATAGTAAAGAGAACATTAATTAATAAGTCTCAACCAACTTTAGTGCCAAAGGGACCTATAGCATCTTGAATAGTGCAGAGCTAGTCTTCTTTACAGTTTGTATAAGAATAAGTGAGTTTGGGCTATCTGTTAGATCAGTTTCTAGGTTTAGGGAAAGGCTGAAACAGAGCAACTGTATCTTCCAGTTCAAAATTTGATGGAAGTTGTGTATTTTCTTGCAGGCCTGGATAAGATTGAATTCCTGCAAAGTCATGAGAACCAAGAAATATATCAAAAGGCCTTTGACCTGATTGAGCATTACTTTGGGACAGAAGAAGAAGACAGCAACATTGTCCCACAAGTAGATATAGGCCAGCAACAATATATCTTCCAGCAGTGTGAGGCTCCCATGGAAGGTTTCCAGCTCTGAAGTGCTCCTGTCTGCCATTAATGTAGAGCTCTGAGTGGTCTCATTTACCATAAATGTGTGAGCTAATTTGCTTGCTTTGCACATACACTACCTTAAACACAACTGGAAAAATATTTGGCTCTTAGTTGTAGGATGCCACTTTGGTAAGGGCTTATCTTAAATACTGAGCCCATTGTTCAGAACTGGCGCACTTCTGTAAAGATACCGTTTTTCCTGATTTTTCCTATTTTCCTAATACACTGAAAACGTAACCCTAGAATCTCAAACAAGGACAACATTTCCATGTGGAGCATTCTTCACTGTCTACTGAGACTTTTGAGAGACTCTTCCTTCCCATGCATTCCTTTAGGTGCCTGTCTTGTTCAATGAATTTAAGAGAAATATTTAATGCACACTCAGAATTTGAGTGGCATTCTGTGGGGCAGCCTGGATTCCTGTTAATTTATAAGCATATATGGTTAGAATTCTATTCCCTGCGTTTATGGCAGCCCATGAATACCTTTCTCCAGGTTCTAGGAATATTGCCAATTGTCAGCAAGCTGATTTCAGTGTTCCCCATTTTGACTGCATATGATTTGGAGTTGCTCACTTTCTTCAATGCAGACAGGGAATCAGCTCATCCTTCTATTAAAAATACAGCACTTTCTTTGACATGTTCTAAATTGGGCCATTGATAGAGAAAACCTCTCTACAATTGTCTAAATTAGCACTCTCTCCTAAAGCATACTTTCACCTCCTCACTAGCATGGTGATGAAAACTTCTAACTTAATTTTTTGTACAGCTCCATCAAACAAAGCTGTATGTAAGTGGTTAATATTCTAAATTATTGATGCTAGGACACTTGATCTCTAGTTTGCATCTGCTTTCACACTGCAGTTTCTAAATTAAATCAGACAGATTGGTTATTAGTAGCTTCATTAAAAATACCAAAAACCATCTGCCCTGTATAATAGATTACAACTGCCCAAATAATAATCTGTTTCATGGTTAAACTATAAGCACTTCAGCCATTTAACACGCTTGCATCTTTCATTTAGTTTTCAATACAGCTATCTCCAATGAAAAAGTAGTACTTCCGCCTCTGCAGCAGCTAAGAGATTCCATTTCTTGAAGAATACCCTTTGGGTAAGATGAGGTTGGAGGTCTCTAATAAGCTTGGATTTAAGACCTTAGAAATGGATACCAGTTGCTTTGATCTTCTCCTACATTCATGTCGTCTGATCTTGATAGTATAATATAATTATTTCAGGAGTGTTGTCCTATGAATGAATTAAGTGGCATTTTCATTCAATTTAACTTTTTCCAAACACATGACCTTTGTTTACACTTTACAAAAGAAAACTAGCATCACCTACAACATACTACTTTGTCAAAGTCTGTTCCATATCCTGTGTCCCACATAGCTTCCATTGGTATCTGTTCTTCGGCAGCCATCACAATCCAAATTACTGCATTCATGATAGCACTCTCTTATGCTGAAGGTGACAATGTCAGTTGAATTTCCTGTTTGATCTTAGAATTTTAAAAATAGAGCTAAGATGGCTAGGATGGTACATTTCGCAATAAACTAATTGTCCATTTTGTTGATTGTCCAGATTGTTGGGCCCCAGGTGAGAGAAGGAATTTATGGGCTCATTTTAATTGTTGTATACATAACAGGTTTGACTCCAGATGATGTGACAATCATGCTTCCTGATTGGCTAGGATTACTTTGGGAAGAGATCCCCATTTTTAATATCAGAAGTTGGATGGGTGAAATAATCTGTTATACATAGGAAAGCAAACAATATATAGTTTGCAGTTCAAAAGTAAATGAGCAATCTTAACAACATTTTTAATTTTATATAATCATCTTTTTTTCTTAAAGAATGGTAGAAACACTGATGAAAAAAAGTCCATTTTGTTTCCACAGCGATTTTTTTTGTGGCTGGGGTTTTTAAATTGACTACATGTCATTTCTATATAATATGCTTTAAATCATGTATTTTATTGCATAGTTGTTCTAGAGAGAGGAGCTACGTATTTTGTAAATCAGCTTCAATGAAGTGTGTATGTGATACTGAAATGTATCACATACACCAGTACTAATACATGTGTGCATACTTAGTTTGTACATGCACATACACACTCTTCTGGGACAATTGCTAATGTGTATGTATATATGTATATTTACACAAACTTCACAGTGGAAGTTTTTCTCTGAAGCTCCTAGAACAATAATGGTGCATTGGTGTTTCTTCTAGTAAATAATGACAGTTCTCTCTTTAAAAGGGTGAATTAAATCATATATTCAAATGAATGGAGTATGTATGTGTTTATAGAAGAGTTAATTAGATTTATTATATAGGTGAAATGTAGAAATAGACTGTACAGTCCAGAGTTGTATAATTGAAGTATTTTAGATAGCTGAAGCTGTAAAATGTTACTAGTTATGTAGCCTGCTGAAGGTAGTTATTTGGGTATTGTTTAATGCAGAGCAAGGAGAGGAGATAAACTCCTGAAACAAGCGTCAATACTTTTCAGGTGTGCACTGGGTGGATTGAATGGAATATGAAAGAGGACTGTAGTTGTTTTGTTGTCTTAAAGTGATTCAAAAAAAGGGGGATGGGGGAGAGTTTGGAAAGATCATCTTTGAAGAGCTAAGGGAAAGCCAACACTGGATTTAGTATCCTATTTACATATATTTATAGTCAAGATTTTTGTCAGTAGCAAAGATTCCTCTAATACAACAGGATGGGATGGTTGTGTGAGTGGCAGGGGCGTACACATGCACGGTTCCATTTGAGCAGAGCTTTGTGTGTTCACACGTGTCCACCGCTTGCTCAAGCACTCACCACTCGTGAATGGAATTCTGTAAGCACGCTGCTTGTGCGGCCCAGTTCCAAACAGGACACAACCTGGTAATGGGCCACAGCCCAGAGGTTGGATAGTTCCAACATAGGCCAGAAGAGTGAAGGAAAATGAATATGGAAGGATGAACAGTTCTTTTCCTTCCATGATAGCCTGTACTTTCCATCACTTCATGAATTCAGGACCAATTTCAAAAATTAAGGCTAACCTTCTATAATTCTACAGATAGTCCTCAACTTTCAACCACAATTGGGACCTGAATTTTATTCATAAGTTGTTGCAGTTATATGTCAAAATACCACATGATTGGACCCAATTTTTAGACCATTTTTACAGTCATCATTTAGTGAATCGTGGTTGCAAGTCTGAATCTATTTTACAGAAAGAGCATTTTTTTGCTAGAAATTCAGTCTTGTAACCATGGGGGTCACATTTTGCAATGTCCAGAAGTGCTGTACAGATCACGCTTTCTCAAAATATTGTAACTGTGGTTGTTAAACAACTGAACCTTAGTTTAGGATTACTTGTACCTTGATCTATTATTTCTGAACCTGAACTGCAATGGACATTTTCAATTGGAAAGTAAGGAAGAATTAGGTCTGATTCTGCCAGCAAGATTGGCTACAGGACATAATCAGTATTATTCAAGTGTGGAATTATGTTTCATAAAATGTTTTCTTTTTGTCTTAAGAAAAATGTGTAATTTTTTTTTTTAAGTTACACATCACTGACAAATCCCAAAAATACAAGAGCATATTAGGACACTTCAGGAGATTTTAATTTAGCATTAATGCAGATAAGATGATCTTTGTCATAGTTTTTGGAGAAATGTAGAATAATGAGAATTTGAACTTCAAGTTGCTATCCAGTTGCTAGAATACCATTGCTAAATACCGTATTTTTGGGAGTATAAGACGCTCCAGACTGTAAGATGCACCTACCTTTTTTGGTGAGGAAAAAGAAGAAGAAATCTGCCTCTGCCTCCCAGCAATTTTGCCTTGTTGCAGCAAACAGCCTACTTTACTTTCGTTTTCGTTTTCAGCAGAGCTTGATTAGCACAAGAAAAAAAAATCTCCCACCAATTTACCTCCTTGCTGCAAGCAGCAGAGGCCCACACGGCAATAGGCAATAGCAATCCCTGCAGCCTGAAACAGCTGAGTCGGGAGAATCAACTTGTGCTAATTAGGCTGTGCTGAAGCTAAAGGGCTGTTTCTGCTTGCTGCAAGGAGGTAAATTGATGGGAGGCAGAGGCCAAATGGTGGGGGCCAGTGGGTGGGTGGGGCTACATTTGGTGTATAAGATGCACCCACATTTTCACCCCGTTAGGGGGGGGAAAGGTGCATCTTATACTCCGATAAATACAGTATGCCTGGACTGCACTGTGGTTAGCATGACTGTTGTGTAAGAACATCCCCCAATGGAAAATTGGCTCTTTTGCCAAATTGTTGGCAATTAACAGCTAAGAAAATCTCTCTGCTGTCAGGAAGAGACAGATCTTGTGTGTCCCAGTGAAATGTCATTTTGTCCTGAACTAAAACCTAAGTTAAAACAGTTACTAACCTGTAGTTTAACACCTTGGATGTTGCCTTATGAAATGCATTATCTATATACCATTATTATTAAGCACAATATAGTAAGAATTTGAGCTTAGGTTGCTAATAGAGATCTGGTTATTGTAGAGAATCTTTTTTGTGCCCCAGATACAGATTCTGTGCTGAACAAAACACAGAAGAAATTTTAGTAAAGCCTGTTTGATTCCATTAATAATGCACAAGGGAATTTCTCCATTCAGTTCTTTGATCATTTATGAAAAGTTGGGATGTATCTTATTTTTGTTTCCTTTCTCAGTTTTTTCCTGCATTTAATTTAAATTTAATGTTTAATTTTCAAACTTTTAAATATATCTTCTATGCATTATACTTGGAATCCCATCTGAGTTTTATCGTCATTAAAACAGCAAGGTAGGCAGCCTGTTATCCACAGCCTGCTATTAAGGTATCAGTAGACAGCCAATTCGTCAGCCATGTTCTGACTTCATTTTAAAATATTTTTTAATTTAACCAATTTTGAAATTGGCTTGCTCCAGCACGAGACCCATAGACATTTTTTTGCAATGGAAAAAAACAAGTGGCTTCACCCAGGGTTTTTTGTGTGGGTGTATCCCCAATTGTCCATTTAAAAAAGATGAAGTATGCAATGGATGGTATCATGTATGATTGGCCATAACCATCATGGAAGTCATTTTGTGAGAATGCTTCCAATATGCCGCCTGCTCCATTTGTGCTCCTACTGTATAATTCTGAAATATATTTGTCCTGAATCTCACAGATAGGAATTCATCTTCATGGGTGTTCATTCCTTGGCATTTGGATGTGATTTCTCATACTATTCCATCAGATATTCCATGGTATAGGTAGTCCTCAACTTACAACAGTTTAATGACCGGTCAAAGTTACAACAGCACTGAAAAATGTGACTTATGACTGTTTTTCAAAGTTATGACCTTTGCAGTATCCCCATGATCATGTGATCAAAATTCAGATGCTTGGCAACTGGTTCATATTTATGACCAGTGTCCCAGGGTCATGTGATCACCTTTTGCGACCTTCTCACAAGCAAAGTCAATGGAGAACCAGATTCATTTAAGAACTGGGTTCCTAACTTATCAATTGCAATGATTCACTTAACACTTTTCTACGACAAGAAAGGCCATAAAATGGGGCAAAACTCACTTAACAAACGTCTCACATAACAGAAAATTTGGGCTCAATTGTGGTTGTAAATCGAGGACTACCTATATTAGAAACTACTGGGCATGTCCAGCTTTCCTCAGTCAAGCTTAATATTAAAACTGATGTTCAAAACAGGCTTTTCTCAACTCTGTTCTTACCATAGTTCATCTCCCCATCTACTGACCTTACATTTACAAAAAAAAATGAAATATGGCCTTTCCAACTGATACTACTTGCTTTGCTTTCAATATTGTCAGCTATACTTCCATAACTAGTGGGCAAAGCTGGTTCAATATCAACTCTGCATATGCTGTAATATTGACATGACAGGTATTGGGAAATAATTAAAAGTGCTGTACAGTTTCTTAAGGCTTTCATATTCTAGGTAGCTTTTGGATAGCTGCTGTTAGATTATTGTTTACCCAGGTCAAATGAATTCGGTATCCTGGATAGTTCCATTTATTAGAGCAGGGTGTGTTTTACAAGTTACAAAGATTATATATATATATAATCATATTATGCATATATATATATGCAGAATCCAGGATTTAAAGAAACATTCTAATATAGATTCAGACTTTCAAAAACAAAAGGTGCTTTTGTTTTAGTCAGAAATGGAGTCTTCCATCAGAAAGGTTGAAAATGTTAGAATTGCCATTGAACTATAAATTCTCTTTTTGAAATGTGAAAAAAAATGAAGTAAATGTTTCTTAAGTTGCTCTTCCAATTCATGATGAAAATCGCATATCAACAGATCTAATATTTTTGATTATGGCTTGGCAGAAGTACTTTCAGCAGTCTCTTCTATCTCATCAATGCTTTTGTGCATATACCGCAGTGATCTATATTTTTGAACATCCTGCAGCAGAATGAACATAACATGGAAAGTAAGAGACAGTTAATCCTGTTGTTATTTCTACAACATGGCAAATAGATGCCTTAATGTTCACTTATCTCTAATTCTGAAAATATCTCTAACATAGGAATGGACAGAAAATAAATTTGGTTTATCTAGTTCGATTACTGGATAACACTGAGTAATTCGGCAAACATTTAGATTTCTAACTTCAGCAGTAGTGAGAGCAAAACACAACTTTCCTAAAATAAGCCAGAGGTATATTTCTAAGCTACAGACCTTATTCAGATCAGTTCGATCTAAGGCTCATGAGAATGCAACAAATATTACCTCTCAATTGCCACCATTTTCCCACTGTTCTAAGGATATACACACAATTCTACAAGCCTAAAATGTGCAACAGAAAAGAGGTAAGGAGAGTTAAGTAACTGGGATACTCCATGTTCAAGTATGTTTGTATTTTTGGGCTGTATGTGCCACCCATCTCTTTGGAGGTGACTGGGCAGCTTACAAACATTAAAACTAGAAACATTAAAAAGAGTAATCATAGTTATACTAAAAGTTTATTTAAAGGGGGGGAGAGAAAGCATAAACACGGGAAGTGGGGTCTTCAATCTACTAACAACCTCAACAGTGATGCCCCCTTGGGGACCCGGGAATGCTAGTAGAGCTAGGTCTTCAGGCCCTTGGGGGTCAGATCTCACCTTGGGGGTGTATGCTATTCCAAAGGGCAGGGACCATAGAGAAGTCTCTTCTGGATCCTGCCTGTTGGAATTCCTTGGCTGACAGGATCTGTAGCATGCCCCCTCTGCTGGCATGGATGAGGGGGACCAATCTCATTGGAGTGAGGTGGTTCCTCAGCTGGGATCCAAGCCATACAGGGCTTTAAAGGTAATAACACCTTGAATTGCAGCCAGAAGCAAACCAGCAGCCAATGGAGCTTGTGAAGCAATAGTATAACATGGGCCAGTCGAGGCTCCAAGAATTCCCTGCACTGCTGCATACTTTACCAATTACAGCTTCTGTGCTATACTCTTCAAGAGTCACCCCATTAGAGTGCATTGCAACAATCCAGGCATGAGATGACTAGGGCTTGAGTGACTGAGTGCAAGGACTGATCCAGGAAGGGGTGCAACTGGCACACAATGCAAAGTTGGGGAAAGACTCTCCTGGCTAGGACTGAGCAGAATCGAGAGTCCAGGAGAACTCCCAAGTTGTGCACTGGGTCCCCATCCAGAACTAAATGCATTAAGAATCCCAGATCTTGAAGCTCCCAAGTATCCAAAGCAGGGGTGCACCTGGTCGGGCGATCCGGTAGCGATGGCTGGAAATAGTTCGGAGAACCGGTAGTAAAAATGCCCACCCCACCCCTCCAACCATGCCTACTGCATGGCTGCTTGCTTGCCTGCCTGCCCTGCTCCAAGGTCCCTTCCAATTCTTTTGTTTTTTCCTGCTTGCTTGCCTGGCTAAGCCACCCACCTCCCCCACCCCAAGCTTGTTTACCTTTTTTTTTTCCTTCAAACTGAATTCCAAGCCTTCGTTGGCAAGGCTTCAATTGCTGCAATCGATTGGATCAGCAATTGAAGTGGCTGCCTGCCTCAATCAATCCCATCGGTGAGCCTAGGCTGAGGAACTCTGGGAGTTGAAGTCCACAAGTCTTAAA
>JANHFM010005261.1:24147-36705 GCA_032468115.1 Grayia smithii | reverse complement strand
ACAGTTATGAAGTAGCAACGAAAATAATTTTATGGTTGGGGGTCACCACAACATGAGGAACTGTATTAAAGGGTCGCTGCATTAGGAAGGTTGAGAACCACTGCCACAGAGGTTCTGTTCCAGTGTCCGGAGGCTTTGGGGACCTAGATACACAATTACACTGGATGTCTGAATTTTTACACGCAGCAGACAAAGGCATTTAAATATAGGTTCACAATGATTTCTTACCAAATGATCCCTTCCCAGAGAAGAGAAAAGACAGGGTAGAAAAGTAGTGATCCCAAGATGACAAAGTGGTTAATCCATGTCTAATAGTGAGTGTGCCATGCTTCAAGATCTATACTAGCATGAAAAGGAGGCTATTTAAATATTCAATTGCTTTAGGATGGCATTAATATGCTGAATACTGGATTTTTGAGCAACTAGTACTTTTTTGTATTGTAGGTAGTTAGTACCCACCACTCTCTACAAGACAAAAGACTAGGCCATCTTATCTACAAAAGACCTTCAGCTCCAGGGTGATAGGATTGACCCTCACTCAAGATCCAAACCAGGACAAAGCTATTAA
Source organism: Grayia smithii (assembly GCA_032468115.1). Taxonomy (NCBI): domain Eukaryota; kingdom Metazoa; phylum Chordata; class Lepidosauria; order Squamata; family Grayiidae; genus Grayia; species Grayia smithii. Next base: position 36,137 of record JANHFM010005261.1, on the reverse strand, counting down.
GCCATAATAGGTATTGCCCAAAGCCGCTTCACCCAGCAAGATTCAACCAAGCCAGGAATTCAAGACAACCTACAAATTATCCCTGCATGGCTCCATGGGAGTCTTGACAACCAATACATTTCTTACATAGGAACAGGAAGCTACAAGGCAGGGCCCAAGAGAGAGTATAAATATATATCTCTCTCTCACCCATGTGCTCATTTTGCCAAGGACCCAAAAAAACCCTGTGGTCCTGCCCACCTTTAAACCATCTTTCTAAACAGCCTCAATGTTTCCAGTGTCTTTCTTCCCACTTGGAATTGAACCCAGATGGACATTTCTCCTGACAGTATCATGGTGACCAGAACTGGAGGCAGTACTCTAACTGTGGTCTTTCTTATACCAAGGCAGTATTTAGCAGTACTAACACATCACTTGATCTTGATATTTTCCCTCTGTTGATGCAACCTAGAACTGCATTGGCTTTTTTGGCAGCTGCGGCACACTCCTGGCTGATAGTTAAGTTATGGTCTGTTAGTTCTCCTAGATCCCTCTCATAGTTAATGCTGATGAGCCAGGTACCACCTATTCTATATCTGTGCATTTGTTCTTTCTTTCCTAAGTGTAAGGCCTTTTCTCACCACTGAATTGCATTTTGCTGGATAAGGCCCAGTGTTCAAATCTCAGTTTAATTCTCAGTTTCCAAATTCATTAGGACCTGAAAAAGGCTTTGTGCAAATTCAGCCAGAGAAAGAACCCATGGCTAATATTCTCTAAGGGTAACTCAACAATGAAATTGACAATAATTCATTATCTGCCTTGTGAAATATAATTAACTGAGAATGGATAGCACAAAGTTCTGACATGTGAGTCCTATCACTTTCTTTCAACTTGACTCACTTTGTGGAAGCATTACATAAATAATATGGAAGTGGGTGCATCATATATACCACTGAAGATATGGAGTTAAAATAAATAACATATAAGTTTCAGGATACTGAAAACAAAGCTTTTTTTATGAGTTCCATGCTAGCAACTTGATAGTGGAAACTTACTGTAGTGTAGTTTATTGCCCTCTAGTGGTTGCTGAGTTGGTTGCAGTCCAAATATAATAGCCCTGCTCAATAGGGCTGAGTCAATAGGCTATTTTGAATAGCTGTGAATATTGTATAAGATTTTTTTCCTGATCTCGGGGCTGAGCAATTACATTTCTGGTCAGAATTTTTTTACTTATAAAAAAAGATTGGAGATTATCAGGATCCAAAGTGTACTGCAATAATCAAAACAAATCTGGAATTTATGTTGCTCTACATATCCCTGACATTGACAGGTCTTGATAACATCTGCCTTTGAGATGTGGACTTGAAAGATGGGGGCATTTAAATCAAAGGCAGGTTCCTTTCACCCACATCTGAATTATTTTTGTAATGCTGGTACAGCACCATAGCCTTCTGTAATCAGTCTTTCCAAAGATGTTTAAAATGTCACAGGGCAAGGGTGTGCATGCACCTTCTTTTCGATTCTATTCTAGCAGCCAACCTGCGAGTCTGCCTGTGTCCTGAGGATCATTCATTATAGGATGCTTTTAATCCTGCATTCATTTTTGCCCATAATAAGTTTTAGCATAAGCCTGATGTCTTTTTCACCTAATGTAACAGGTTTAAGGTTTATATAAACATTTAGAGAGGAATAACGTCTTTGAGGGTGATAAGGAGGTGATCTGCCAAGAAGAAAAGAATAGTATGAACCAACAATAATTCAGGCCTAATAAAACAAAGATCTGATATTTAGTGTTGCTTTTCAGAATGGGATTGTTTCCTTGAACAAATAAGGGTGAGTTTTTTTTTGTTACCTGCAGATGTGATAGTGGAAAACAATGGAGAAGTAAAATTCATCATTGGTTCGGTGATATTTAATAGCATTGGAAATTGCCTTGTCTGGAGCATTGATATAGAACAAAAAGCTTTGGAAAAAGCTTACAATAAAGAATATATTAATTCACATCCACTTACCTTTGACTGCTATATTAATAAAAGTTTCCTAATAGATTTTCTTAATCCATACAAATCTCCTTTGGCACAGAAATAGTGAATACAGATTTTTAAATTTTTGCATATGTATTTTTTTATTTCTTTATTTTGATTATTTTTGTCACTATATGCTTTTCTAAATTGTTTCTTTATAATTATGTTTCTCAATCTGCAAAAAAAAAAGAAAAAGAAAAGATGGACAAGCAAGTCAATCAATTTCATCTAAGAGAGGGAATTAGTTTCTGAGAAGATTCTTGAAGATGAGCCCTGATGGTGCAGTGGTTAGAATGCATCATTGCAGGCAAACTCTGCCCAGTCTGGAGTTTGAGCCTGATGGTCTCAAGGTTGACTCAGCCTTCCATCCTTCTGAAGTCAGTAAAATGAGGATCCAGGTTGTTGGGAGCAATATGCTGATTCTGTAAACTGCCCTCTCTAGGGCTGTAAAGCACTGTGAAGTGGTATATAAGTCTAAGTGCTATTGCTATTGTTAAATTAGTGGTCTACAGAGAACATGAACCAACATTGTAGCTACAAACTGAGCTCCATTCTGTACACTCTTCTCTGTTTGGACATAATATAAGTGGGTATTGTATGCCTTCTGTGATTTTAATAAATTTTGGAACAAAAAATTATTATTTTTTGCTTAAGTGGTAACATTTTACTCCTTAAAAACTCCTCCAATATCAAAGACCAGTTTTTTTAGGGACTGCTTTTTTAAAGAGGCTGGGGGTGGATGAGTGGGGTTGGGTGGATAGTGTAAATGGGTTTGCGGGAGCATATGCAGATCACAGGTTGTCTAGATTCTAGATGAAATTTATAAAATCTTGGGAGAAACAGGAGCTGGTAAGTATGCATTTCTCATTCTCTTACTATTTCAAGATCCCTTTATGTTGAAGTGAATGCCCGAACTAGGCCTAAGTGAGAGTATATACATGCTCCAAAAGAAAGCATACTGTGTGTACTTTATATATATTGTGTGTACATTTTATGTAAACGTATCTGAGCTCTGTTTTACGTTTTGTACGTTTCACAATTTGTTTTCCCGGAATTAGATGTGCTGCCTTAGAGCTCAGGGGAAGGAAGCTCAGTGATGCAATGGTTAGGAGGAGTTCCTGGGAAAGGAGCAGCAGCTGGTAGCAGAAGGAGGACAAGACTGAGATTGAACCTGGAACTTAAGCAGGAGAGTCTCATCTTTGTTTCTTAATAGAAAAATGGCATCCTTTGAAATCCTAATCTACCCTTCACTCCTTCTAATGCTTATTTATCATGCAAGTAAGTAAACTTTGTACTCTTGTTTTCAATCCCCTAAATGATTAATAGGATATTTTAAAAAGAAATATACCTAAGAAAATGCCTTTTGTTCATTACATCTTAACATGATGAGCTGGTGGGTTTCTAAATGCAAGTTTGTAACTTGTAACCTGGGTAAAATTGAATGGATTATATTTATATTTTATTTAATAAACTACCTTAAAAAGTTTTGAAAAGTAGAAAGAATAGAATAGAATAGAATAGAATAGAATAGAATAGAATAGAATAGAATAGAATAGAATAGAATAACAAAATTGGAAGGGACCTTGAAGGTCTTCTAGTCCGATCTTTTCTTAAAAACTCCAGTGTTGAAGCATTCGCATTTCTGGAGGCAAGTCATTCCACTGATTAATTATTCTGTCAGGAAATTTCTCCTTAGTACTACGTTGCTTCTCTCCTTGATTAGTATCCATCCATTGCTTGTTCTGCCTTTAGGTGCTTTGGCGAATAGGTTGACCCTCCTCTTCTTTGTGGCATCCCCTCAAATATGGAACACTGCTATCATGTCAATCCTAGTCCTTCTTTTCAAAGCCTATGGTGAGAAAAGGCCAGAAATTATTGCAAACTGGTAGAAACACCCTGGGCTCTCAGATGCTATGTAAATGATACCCAAGGAATACCATAGATACTCCTATTTCCAAATCAGGTTGGGCTAAGTTGTGTATATGAAGAAGAAGAAGCTCAGCAAGATGGCTAGTAGATAGGAGATATGTACCAGGAATGCAACTAACTGATCTAAAAAATAATATATGGCAATTATATAGTATGCTTTATTTTATTTAAGTTACAAATGGTTGAGAAAAAGCATAGCTTGTCTAATCCTTGTAGTGTATGTGAAATATTAGATTCATATCAGTAATTGATTGATTGTTTGAATGAATTTTTTCCTTGGTGGCTAAATCTAAGCTGGCTATTCCATTATCTAGATGCAATGGATGTATTCAGGGTACGTCCGTTCGACAATATTTCTCTGCCCTGCCATTTCTCCTTTGTGGATAGCACAGAAGGTTTATCCTTCACCTGGGAGAGGGAAGATATCAAGGAGGAGCATGAAGTAGAAGATGATGATTTTTACAAATATTTTGTTGGACTTCATGATTTTTATCAGTTTTATCCGAAGGTGATATATAGCTTTAGTAACAACATGGAACAAGTGGAAGAGCGGAATTCCCTCTATGAAGGCAGAGTCTGGGTGGATGAGGAGGAGATTCCAGAGGGCAGCCTGACCCTCATGCTGGACCAGGTTCAGTTTTCTGATGAGGCTATGTATATATGCAAGGCCATTAATTCACGGGGCAGAGGGTCAAGAAAAATGAAGCTTGTTGTGGAAGGTAAGAATGCTTACCTATTTTCCAGTATTGCCCCAGTTGAAAATACCTAATACTGTGCTGTGTGGATTATCTTTTATAAATTGCTGAGGCTTTTTTTTTCTTCTGGTATGAATTTTACCTGTACAAGAATACATGTTTCAAAGTGAATATAATATATTTCCTCTCAGCAGATTTTTTAATACTTTAATCTTGCTTAGAAAACAAATCAAATCACAGATACAGACTGAGGTATATATGACTTAGCAATAGATAGTAGAATATGCAGTTAAAACAATAACAGAGAATAAAAGATATCGGTAGTCATTAACATTTAAAAATATCACAGCATAATTTTAAAAAGACTAAGAATAAATTAAGATTCCAACAATTTTTATATATACTGCAAAATTGTTGCAACTCAAAAATTCTTGGTTTCAATCTTTAGACAGACAATTAAAATTGAGTCAGGAACAATTTTAGAACACTGGATCTATCATAAAGTGAGACCTTTCATCTTAAGGTCTCTTAAAAGGTCACTGACAGTAGTGCATCCTACTTCCAAGTGGCCAGAAATATCAAGATTCCACTGTTAACTTGACCTTTGGTAGTTTTTGGAAATGACTTCTTTTACTACTTTGTTTCTATAAGATAGTTTGGTTTTTTAAAAAACATATGCACAGGGCCTGAGCTTTAAAAGCATTAACATGTCAAGAGGATTATTCTTATTAACATACTTGCTATAGAAGTTGCTGATATATCAAGTAAAATGTAGTCTTTTTCTGAATAAATATTTTATCCTTCAGCTGAAAAGGATTAGAAATAACAAGAAAAGAATAAGCTGGAGTGGTTAAGTAGTTTACTTAATTAGGATAATTTAAATTGCATTTCTAAGCACATCAAATCTTAGCAAATCCTTACATAGTTAATCATGAATATTGGCTAAAAGATTGTTCTGTAAAGATATTTTAAAAAGGTGAAGTTGTTTCCAAGTTGAAACATTATTTGATCAACAAGTGTGTTGTTTTTTCAGTAAATATAGAGGAATGCAATTTCAACTGACCTTTCAAAAATGAAAATTTTATTTGTAAGCAAATGCCACAAACTAAGCCTAGTTGCATCATTCCCACATTCTGCTAAGTCATATTTTGAAAATAAACAGAGGAATCTATTTTACATTACTACTTAAAGCAAGGCAGCAAGTAAAAGAGGAAGAGTTAGAGGAACAGAATAAATGACCAGCAGTAAATTGGGAATAGTTTTCAGAGCGATAATCCACAAAAGTATAACAAGGCAATAAAACTGGTATATTTCTGGGAGTCGGGGTGAACTTGAATCTAAGTAACCAGAGAACAAGGGACATGACTATCAATGCAGAACAGAAGTATTTATATAAGGAGAAGCTTTGAAGATTAATTTTCTGGAAAGAATGTGTTCCTTCTCACACCCACAATTTATGCCATACCATTTTTTCTTTCTTGTTTTTCTGAAGAAATTGAGAAATTACAAGTCATAACTAGGATAAAATGAATCTTACTAAAACTGAACAAAATACCCTACGGCAGATTTTCAGAAGTTCTAATCCAGCATTTCTCACATCATATTTTCTATATATCTAGGACTTTAGCTCTTCTAGTTCTATAGCCTGGATGTCCAATGCCTCTACTGAATGGATAACTACCATGTTTCCCCCAAAATAAAACCGTGTCTTATATTTTTTTTGAACCCTGAAATAAGCGCTTGGCCTTATTGCCATGTGCTCAAAAGCCCAATTGGGTTTATTATCAAGGGATGTCTTATTTTGAGGAAAATAGGGTACTGGAAATGAAGAATGCAAACTCTGGAAATCCTGCTATGTAACACATTTGAGAAATCTCAGAGCAATTGTTACAAACTGTAATTAGATTATTACTAATTGTTCTGTTTTTCCACCTCTCACAATTAGATGCTGAAGAGCCACAGGTGCAGTTCAGCACAGTCGATGATACACTTGTAGCCAAGTGTATCTCAGCAGGCTGGTACCATATGCCAAAGGTAACCTGGCGTAACCGCAAGGAAGAAGATCTGTCTGGCTATTCCAAAACAGAGATTCTGGAAGAGAAACAAGATGGGTCCCACCGAGTGGTATCTACGTTACATTACCCTGTGTTGCTCCATGAAATCTACACTTGTCACATTGAAGAGAGTGATGTGCTCAACAGACCTGTTAGGTCCATCCACAAAGTTCCAAGTTAGTGATCTATTGTTGAAAGCCTCTGTTGGGTGTTGAAAGAAGAAATCTCTTGTTAAGCGAGGATGCTGTCATTCAGTGGTGGGAAATGGTTGAACAAATTATTGGGCTAGGAGGAAAGCATATGGCTTTTTCCTTCTTCCCATTGACTGTGGTCAAGATACAAGGGGCACGAAGGAGAGGACAATTCAACAAAGAAGAGGGTAAAAGTGCAAGAAAGGGTGTTGGCCTTCAAGATGTTGCTGAATTATACATCCCAATCATAAAGGATAATGGATTCTGGCAGTTATATTCAGGAATGTCTATATTAGATTCCCCAGTTCTAGAGTAGTGTGTGTGAGAGAGAGACACACACAAAGATGTGATGAATGTCAAGAGTAATGGAGGATAGATGTACATACATGTAGAACAATGGACCAAATCAACAATTTGTGTAGATTGTTCTTTCATGAGCTAGTATTAGTAGACCTAATATGGTTCTCCTGTTTCTTGAAAGCAGTTTGGCCATATTTAAAAACAATCAGCTGGATCAACTCTTGCCATCTAATTATCCATCTTTCCAGACAAGAGGAAGGAGTAGAAACGTCCACACTGCTCTTCTGAATATTCATGAATCCTGGCCATGAAGGGTCAGATTGAGAGTTGTGGTATTTTAGAAGCCATTTCTGGTTTCACACTCAACATTTATTTCTTGTTAGAAAACTAGCTTCTCATTTCAGTTAATGCTTGTTGACACCTCAGTTTTAAAAATACATATTTAGATATACATTCCATTGAATTAATTATCAGTAAAATTGGCAACTTTAAAGAACAGGTGATTAGAATGTCAAAAGTGTTTTATTCTCACTTACACAATAGACAGAATGTGGGGCCCAATTGTTTTTTTATATGCATATCTCCATCTCCCCTCACTTTTTGCTAAAAAAACCCAGAAAAAGTTAACTTCTGGTATAGCAATCGATAGTGTATTTAATAATTGAGATTGGTATACTGAGTTCAAAGATGGGGTAGTACTCCTGATGCAGCTACCCAAGCTGAGACTCACATAAACCTCTCTGTGAAAACAAAATGGTTCCTGGCAAGTTAGTTATGTAGAAGTTCAATTAAGGTGAGAGAGCATTAGGCCATTTTCTGTTGTAATTTGTATTGATATAAGATTATGTAAGTATTATCCTGAAATTTTGGATGAGTATGAACCTGTGAATGTTTCTACAGCAAAATAGGAAAGCTTTCTTCTCTTCAGGGCCAGATTCTTAGAAGACATATTTGCTAGTGAGCCAACATATCAATTGTAAATGGCACTATTTATTATTTATCTCTCTGGCACTCTCTTTTTTCTTTGACTTCCTCATTACAGATCATTGCTCCACTAGTGATTTGAAGGGTCTTCTAGAGCATCCACCACAGTAGAAAAATAGCAGTAATATTTGGTTTCACACTAGTGATTTGTAACATCTCACAGCATTGTTCAATCATCACTGTAGAAAAATAGTCTTTGTTATTGATAGGTTGCCATAGCAATGACAGCGGGTGAGACTGAAAATGCTATAATGCTGTAAATGGTGAATGACAGGTTTTTTTATCATTTCTGTGAATTGGATGATGCGTGGAAGACACTATGCAGTGGGCAAGGTGGGAGGAGGGGTCTTCCTCATTACTGCATTGTTGTGCTTTCTTCCAGTCCACGCAGCATCACAAAACCATGCTGGGATATTTCTATTCTGCCCTCATTGATAAATCTCGTTCTGCCTCAGCAGTTAGCAAAGCAAATGATGCTCTTCTTAGAGACTCAAATGGGGCAATCTAAGGAGAGTAATTGTTGGATTCTCTTGGTTTCACCTACCTGAGGAAACAAACAATACTATGTGAGGAGAAGACATGTTTTCACAAATGGTAGAACAGCCATCAAAATATGGTTAGTGTTTGTTGGGCAGTAGTTCTGCCTGGTCTAGCAACTAATGCTCTCCTGCTTTATTGGGTGGACCCAACTAACTCATCTGCAGGAATGGGTGCTCTGCATGGGAGTATTCATTCTACCCAAGTAAGCAGGAAACTGTTGGCTTTATCAGGCAGAACATAACATCATCCAGGCCTGGTACATCAGGCAGTCCTACAGCTGATTGGGGTGGGGGTGATAGTACTGAAGGGCACCTACTTAGAAAACAGTCAATCAGAAGACTGATGGGTATGTTTCAAAAAAAAAAAGGAGGTAAACATTTATCTCCTCTGTCTTTTCCTCTCTCCTCTCTCTTTCTCTCTCTTTGAACTAGCAGGAAAGTTGGGGACAAAGCAGTCCATTTTTTAAAACAGCATTTCCCACTTTTGTTCCACTCCCCCCAATGAATGAAGGGGATTAAGTCACCAGGGACAGCAGATTAGAGCAAGATCTGTTTTAAAACAGTTTTCCCTGCTCTTGCCAGCTTGAGAAAGAGATATAGCAAGCAAGGGAGAAAAGTGTAAATCACCTTCCTAAAAAATGAGAAACCTAAAAAATGGTTTCTCTTGTCATGCAAGCCCAAAAAATCCTGGAAAGCTATGCTTGCAATAGTCTCTGGTGCTGGGCAGGTTGCAATCACTAGCCATGCCCTCCCTAGGCATCCTTGAGATGTTGAAGTAGTTAAAACAGGAACTCTTGTTCCAGGAGAAAACTAAAAGCACAACTTTAGTATGAGAACCTCTAAATATGTCTTTAGGCTGCTACTGCAGTGGGTTAGAGTTCCCAAGGCAATAGCCATTGCAATAGCACTTAGACTTATAATGCTTTACAGCCCTCTCTAAACAGATTACAGAGTCAGCATATTGTCCCCAACAATCTGAGTCCTCATTTTACCGACCTCAGAAGGATGGAAGGCTGAATCAACTTTGAGTCTGGTGAGATTCGATCTGCCAAACTGCTGGCAACAGGCAGTCAGCAAAAGTAGCCTGCAGTACTGCACTCTAACCACTGCCCCACGGCGGCAACCTCATGGGGATGTGTCCTTTAACACTGATTAGGGAGGCAGTTTCATACTGTGATTAGTGGACCATGAGGAAGAGCCCAGAATCTGATGGGCAAGTTGTTCTTGTCAATGATCTGAAACGATAGCTAGTAAAAGAGCCTTTGAAATTAGGGTGAGTGACTGCATGAAACTAGATCAAAGGTATTATGATGTTTCAGGTAGCACATTCCTATGATAGAGGTGAAAAGTTTTCAGAAAATTTAACTTTTTCCAGTCCATACAAAGAGTAGCATAAGCACCTCAGAAAACAAGGAAAATATTTTGCATAGGAAACTATGAATGTAAAATGGATGCATTAGTTGGGATTTCAAAATGTTGGTATCTGACTATTAATAGCAATGAAGTTGCTACAGAACCAGACAGAAAATATTTGCAAATTTGGTCTGACGGATCAACAAAGAGTGTATTGTAGTTATAGATATACAGTAGAAGATATAGATACAGGTAGTCGTCAACTTACAACCATTCATTTACTGACTGTTTGAATTTACAATGGCACTGAAAAAATTACTTATGACTGTTTTTCACATGACCATTGCAGCATCCCCAAGGTCACATGATCAAAATTCGGATGCTTGGCCACTAGCATGTATTTTATAACAGTGCAAGTGATTCACTGTACAACTGTTATCAAGAGTGGTTATAAAATGGGGCCAAATTCACGTAACAACTGTCTTGCTTAGCAATGAAAATTTTTGGGCTTAATTGTGGTTGTAAGTCAACCACTTACAACTGAATAAGTATGTATATAGGTATAGATATGTAGGGGTAATCATGATTGTCTCAAAGGTTTTGAGTCAGTATTGATGAAGTTTCCTGGATGAGAAGTGAAATGTCTTCTTCCTCAAAGAAAAAACATAGACCAGTTGCCATTTGAAAAAGCACCTTTGTAGGACTATTTTTTTAACAAATGTGCTGATTGTTTGTATGGCTGGGTTTGTTTTAATTTTTTAACTTCTTTTTTCAGAGAGGAAATATCATAATATGTACAATCACTACTAGAAAATCAACACCAAGTTGATGCAGAGAGGGAAGACAAACAGTCATTTTTTCATCGCATCAGCTCTGTACAGTGCCTGCAACAGCAGAAGGAAGAGGGAAAATACAAAAATGAGACAATACATTTTGCATGTTGAAAAGAGGGATTGTTTTTGTTATTGTTAGATGTTTGAATTAAATTGAATAAAAAACTGCCAAAATAATCCATATGGACAACCAAGACTGGATTGAGTTTTTTCATACTTACGGGGGTGATTTGGTAAGCCCATCTCCTAGGCTTTTAGATGTCTGCTAGATGTCTGCTAGAAGACATCTGACCGAGGGGAGCCCACCTAGCCTCCAGTCTAGGGAAATGATTTAATTTTCAAACCAGTCTTACCATTAAGAAAACTTAAAAAGTAATAAAAACAATAGGAATTATATCTAAACATAGGTCTGCAACAATTAGGTTTCCAGTGATTTTGGTAAAACTCATTGAATTGTGTCTTTTGTTTCAGAAGCAGAGAAAAATGTTTACAGGATTGGATTGCTAGCTTTACACCCAGCCTTCCTTTTTTCTGATTCAGGCTTAAGAAGAGCGGTGGGGGACTTAATCTATCTTCCTGTAATTAAAATCCTTAATTACATTTCTGTGTTCTCTAAGAGCAGACAGCAGGACCTGGATTTTCTTGTGTCATAGCCTTTTTCAGATATTTCAAGGGAGCTATCATATCCTCTCTTCAATTCTCTTCCCAAATCCTCCCTTTTGTCTTCATAGCTGCCTGATCATCCCCACTTCTAGCTGCCTGATCATCCCCACTGCATCTTTTGTAGTTCAGCTGAATCTTTCTTAAAAAGTAACACCCAGAATTGGACAGAATACTTGATGTGCGATCTGAACATTATATAATATAAAGAACAGAATATAATAAACCAATCCGGGTCAGGACCAGAGGCTTTGTCTTCCAAGCTTTCAGATTCGTGCTAGAGCCCATCTCAGCAAGATGGGCTCCAGTACAAGTCTGAAAGCTCAGGAGACAAAACCTCTAGTCCTGGTGACCGACCCAGATTGGAACCTGCAACATTATCCTAGGACAGTGTTTCTCAACCTTGGCCACTGGAAGATGTGTGGACTTCAACTCCCAGAATTCCCTAG
>JANHFM010005260.1:325043-343505 GCA_032468115.1 Grayia smithii | reverse complement strand
ACTTTTGTAACCCTTTCCAGCTTCATGCAAGTCAACAATTCTTGATCGTAGGTCTTCTGAGAGCTCCTTTCTGCGAGTCATGGTTCACATCAGACAGTGCTTCTTGAAACCAGTAAGCCCAAAACAGGTGTGTGTTTTTAAAGGACAGGACAGTTGTCAGCAACACCTCCAATATCATACTGATTGGAGTCAAGGTTGGCTCACTCCTGGCTCCAATTAGCTCTTGGAGAAGTCATTAGGTTCACATATTTTTTCTTCCCTGCACTGTGAATGTTTACATGTTATGTTCAATTAAAACATGACAATATCTAATGTTTGTGTGGTATTATTTTAAGGAAACTGTGTTCTTCTATTGTTGTGATTTAGATGACGTTCAGAGCACATTTAATGGCCAATTCATGCACAACTCCACGTAATCCCAAAGGGTTCACATACCTTTTCTTGCAACTGTATCACAGCATGAATCTATGAACTGTATTCTTAAAGGTTATTGACTAACAGATTTAATATTCCCCTGTATTTACAGCATGGCATACCTTATATTTTATCATTGAAAATGCCCAATGCTTGTGCTAATACGGTCATGAAAGTAGTCAATTGAGGACAGTTTCAAGAATTCTGCTTCTTGCCTGCCAATCTAAAGGAGTGGCTGGTGATTTTTCCAATCATTCTTCAACTTAATCTTACAGTGCAAGTCAGCAGTTCAGAAAACAGTAAGCATAATGTTTGAAAACTCTTTCTGTATGTCAGGGATTTTTTTAGAATTCATTCTGTTTTCAGATGCAGCTTTACCTAGTGTAATAAAAACCCACAAATTAAAACTAAAAAAAATAAATCCTTACTCAGTATAACTTTCCAAAAACAGATTTGAATGCTTCAGAATCACCAGATTCTTTGCCTCTTTTAATCCTTGAAGAAAGCTGGTCAAAAAGGCTCCATGCTGACCAATCAGGTAACACAGTTTGCTAAATGTACTTGCCATTTCCTGCAGCAATTGGATGGTAGATGCTGTACCTAAATTATCTGTAACCCAACAAGTGCACATATAGTTGAAATACATGGTAGAAACATTGCCAATTCAATATATCAGAAACAAGAATTAGTTTAAGCTCTCAAAACTATACATTTAAAACTGTTTTTAAAGATTCTCATGAACTAGTCATTAGTAAAGCCATTCTTATTTCATTACAGTTATGAATTCTTAATCATCAAGGACTTTTTACAACACACAGTGGAGTTTAGCTCCTCATACATACAAGTCAGGACAAAAATAATTTGCTGGGAATGAGATAGGAGGCAAAATTTGGAAGGAGCATTTTGCAAGAAGGTTGATCATGAATGCGGCTGCAAGAATCTGAGGATTGAAGCTAGCTATGGAGCAAGGGGAAAAATAAGAATGTCAGCTGGACAACAAAGCTCAGCTGAAAGAATTGAACATTTTAAATAATTCTTAGAATAAGACTTGTTTACTGCAATGGGAAATTCAGGCTGTTTTCCTTTTCTATGGAGAGGAATGTAGGGGTAACTTTGATGAAGATAGGCAGGAGCTATTAAGAGAAGAGAAATGACAACTTTGACCTATGAAGACTAAAAATCCCCTAACCCAATACATCTTCCTATGGAAAAGGAAGCATTGGTTCAGTTGTTTCATGCCAAAATGAGCACCTATCCATACTACAACACTTTTTCAAGATATCTAAAAAGATCAGTCCAGCCACAAGAACATTTAGAAAGCCTAATTCATTATAAGAAGCTGAGAAAAGATTCTGGAAAGTAAACAGGGCTCTGGGAAAGAAAAGAAGAAGGAATTCACCAGAAGGAAATTATGTTAATGGACACTGCATCTTTGGTTATTTCAAAACCTATTGTCTTTGTAGTCCAGCCTTATTGTCACAGACATCTTAATAGCCTTACTGAACTTACTAGGCACGTAATGTGCTATAGTCAACAACATTTCTGGTTGCTACATCCAATCAATTCATATTTTAATTTGCTTAAACTGTAACCCCACCGTCTCTTTAGACTTACCTTGTTGAGTCACTGAGAACTGGATAGTAAATAAATTTAATACATATTGTTTCTAGAACTGTGAATACACCAATGTGTACTTTCAGTGTAATGTGTTTTAATCTCTAGTACCAATGAAGGAAATATCAGCATCAAATATTGCTACAAATTGGCAAACGAACCAAGATATTCCAGATATATAGAAACTAGATTTGGGCTTTTGCAGCAAAGATCAAATATCTCACATTGAGGAGCTTAACTGACAAGATTGTTATCCTTTTCTTTTGGGTTTGTACAAATATTTTGATGCTACTCCAGAAGACCCTAGCAGCAAGAATGATTATCCAAGGACATTCCTCCCATGTGAATGTATGCAGGAGGTGCACAGAATACCCTGTAGCTTGACTGTGAACCTGGGTGGCTGAGAGATACCTCTGGAGGAGATTACCACCTCACAGTCCTTGAGAAGATAAGCGATCTCTGCAGGAGATTGCTGCCTTGCATATTTCTGTGTATCAGTGGTGGATATGCCACTCTTGAGTCCCACAGTTGCAAGATAAGCCTCTGAGGGAATGCATCCTTGACCATCAGGTAAGACTTATATACTTTCCATAGTTTAGTATATTAATTTGGAGAATGGAAACATTGGTCAGGTTGTGTGATGGAAAATGAGGAAGAAGAGACTGTGAGGAATTATGGGACTTTAGCATTCAAAAATATTGTACATGGGACTCCTATCATGAACGCTCCAAATTGTCCATCAGCTGGGAAAGAGAAATATGTGAGAAGGAAATTCAAAATAATCCTGTCTCCCTTCTGCTTGGTGTAAGGGGAAACTCAGCAAGCTTTCAAGTTTCAGTTATTACACCCTGGAACAATAATGTAGCATTCCTATACTCGTTGCACTGTTGGCTTCCTGCTCAAAGGCTTTCCTCTAGCACAATATATGACTGAGGTGTGTGGTCTGAATACAGAGCAAAATAGAAGACAAAAACCCAATGGTACTCCTGTCCAAGTAAAGAAACAAAAACAAAAAATTACTTCCTAGTGATTTTTAGAAATCAGAAACTGAAGATAGTGAAATAAAAACACATCTTACCAAATCCCAAGAGTGGTCGGAGAACTTGAGATTTTATAGAACTCAGTTTAGAGTAGAACTGCCTCTCTGTCGAAGCCAACTCATGAAGACTTGCAATGTATCCCATAATGTTCTTGTCCACTAAAGCCAAACACTTATTTCCACCTGTTGTCACATGGCTAATATACCCTAGCTGGAAGGAAACATATTATTTTGAGAAATCTCTCAAGGCAAGACTCAAGGTTAGCCCTACTTGATGTTCTGGTAGACATTTGCCTCTTCTATTTTACCACTTGACCTAGTGAAATAAACTCTTCAAAGTGCATACATAACATTAACATGACTTACTATATATAGCCTTTTTTAAAAACCATGGTATGTGTACCATATGCAATATTAATACTTGAGGCATTTATTTGATCTAATTCAGCAATAATAGTCTTAGATCCGATAAACAGTATCTGTATTCTTTTTCTTTGATCATATCCTTAAATACCCAGGATTGGCATAGATAGTGTGGGTTGTGAAATTAGATTCCAGTGATGTTCAAGGATATGAATATCCTTGAATATGAAAGTTGACAAGAATAACCAACACCCTAGATGATAGGCTCAAGATCCAGATGGATCTTGACAGATTAGAACAGTGTGCCCTAAATAATAAAATAAAATTCAATGTAGAGAAAAGTAAAGTCTTATACTTAGGCAAGAAAAATAAAAACTACACACATAGACTGCAAGAAACCAGGCTTAATACCAGGTAGCAGTTAACTGTGAGAGGGCTCTTAGTGGGCAACCAATTAAATATGAGCCAAGAGTGTGCAGTGGCAGCAAAAAAGGCCAATGCAATCCTAAATTGCATTAACAGAGGGATTTAATCAAGATCATATGAAGCACTAATAACATTCTATAAAGCCTTAGTAAGACCAAACACCTAGAATACTATATCCAGTTTTGGTCACCACATTATAAAAAAGATGTTGAGTGCAGAGAAGACCAACAAAGATTATTAGGGGACTGGAGTTTAAAACATATGAAGAACTGGACATGTCTAGTCTAGTGAAGAGAAGGACCAGGGGAGACATGATAGCAGTGTTCCAATATTTGAGGGGCTGCCACAGAGAGGAGAGGATCAACCTATTTTTCAAAACACTTGAAAGCCAGACAAGGAATAATGGATGGAAACTGATCAAGGAGAGATTCAACCTGGTAATAAGGAGAAATTTTCTGACAGTGAGAGCAATCAACCAATGGAACAACTTGCCTTCAGACGTGGTGGGAGCTTCAAGAAGAGACCAGACTGCCATCTGTCAGAAATGCAATCTGTCAGGGTCTCCTGCTTGGGCAGGAGATGATCTACAAGGTCCCTTCCAACTCTGTTAATCTGTTCTGTTCTTATTCTGGTCTGATATCAATTAAGCTCTTTCAGAAGATTTTACTCCTGCTTTCTTACTGTTGCTCTTGAACCAAATTTCCATATTCATTTACTTATTACCAATAACAGAGAATATTTGTAGCTAAGGGTTGGAATGAGGAGTCCTTGGTGCTTTCATGATGTTACCTAGTTTAGGTAATGAAATATCTGCAAGAAAACTATCAAGCTCAGAGAGCACCAAGGACCCTCACTTACTTTCTATAGGAGATGACTAGGCTGAGCAGGGTCGGGGCAGAGTCAAATGCATAATCAATTTGGAGTTGCTCTGCTCTCACAAGATACCTAAGTCCAGTTCTCCTTGAATTCTGTTCTTATCTAGCACCAATTTGCTTTGATTATTAATAGATCAGATTCTTGTGTATAGGTAGCATGTAATAAACTTGAAGTACTTCGAACTAAACTCCTGTTCCTGGTTACTTTTGCCCAGGGGTGAAATCTAAAATTTTTCGCTACCGGTTCTGTGGGCGTGGCTTGGTGGGCATGGCAGGAGAAGGATATTGCAAAATCTCCATTCCCACCCCACTCCAGGGGAAGGATACTGCAAAATCTCCATTCCCTCCCCTCCTGGGGGAAGGATATTGCAAAATCTACATTCCCACCCCACTCTGGGGCCAGCCAGGGGTGGTCTTTGCTGTTTCTCTGAACTACTCAAAATTTCTGCTACCAGTTCTCCAGAACCTGTTAGAACCTGCTGGATTTCACCCCTGTTTCCATGACAGTTATCTAGTTCTCCGTTTTGGCCAGAGAGATTCAATATCATTAAATGAAAATTATCCACACACGCAGGGTGATGTGTGTAGACCTTCTTCACAAGTTGTTTGTTCACTCATTTCTTCAAGGTAATGCTGACCTCATCTCCAGCTCCTTCTGGGCTCCTCTACGCTGTTGCTGAGAATAAAAAAAAGATGAAACATGAGAGATTTCCTGGCACCATTCTCTTTGATTAAAAGGAGCACAAATCCGTTGCAATTGGAGGAGTCATATTCATAATCATGCTCATAAATCTGCTATGACCTGCTATGAAAAAGAAGACAGGTATCAACAGCTACATAATCATAGCCAAACTGGAGATGAATGATAAGTGTTGCAGTTTACTTCCTCTGGAGAATAGAAGGACGAGAAATTGTATCTTCACCCTTCATTACTTGGCAGTCAATACTTACTGCAAAAATATAATGAAACAGCCTTCTACAGTCTGATGCCTACAATATAATGGGCCAATACCCATAATCTTCTCAGTCATCATTATTAGAGGCTGCTACTGCTGTTATCATCACTATATTCTTGTCAAATTTTCGGGATATATAAATTCCCTAATAAATCCTAAAACACAGTATTTATCTATTAAAAGTTAAAGAATCAGCAGTGGTCCTATAACAGAAAGACAATAATGGCAAAAATAGCAAGTTTAAAATCATCTAAATACTGACTCAAATACGGTTTTAAGAAGTTTTTCCTAAAGGCCAATAGACGGTATGAATTTCTCCAAAAGGAGCATTTCCTCTCTTGCCCAGACCAGACTCTGCCCATAGTTTTCACAAACTGCTTTTTGTGGTAGACAAGGATCTCAAACAGCCATTGCAGAGCTTCAGTGGAGATATGGAGGTGTAAGCATTTGAGAGTCAAATGAGACTTTAATTATTGCTGTATAATTAAAATCACAAAGCTGTTGATCACTAGGCATCCACTGCCATCATGAAAAGAAAAAAAACAGTAGAAAGCTTTTTATACATCCACACACCCAAACAAACACACACCTTACCTAATGTCTAGTTATAGTATATTGTTTATGGAACACGGTCTTCCAGGAAGAGAAGGCCCTTCTCTCCCCTTTCATAAAAATCTTTTATTTCAAGAAGGATAAGATAATTTAGGCAGCTTACCTAATAAATCAGCTTTTTAAGACTGTATCACTTCCTCCTCTCCCTTTGTAATTTTTTCAGCCTTACCAAACTAGCTGTTTTTAAAACAACAACACATACAAACACACACACAACACATAAACTGTTTAACCAACCTTTTTTCTCCATAATCCCACACATTATCCTGAAACTCATACTGCTGGTACACATTTGTGTGTCCTAGCAATAGGGAGGAATCAACAGGGAAGAGTTTACTAATGAAACTGCAGACAGAACAGTGTGCAAAAAAGCAATGGCAATAGCAGGAACTCAGTTTCAAATGCCCTTTCTTTTTAAGAAATGCAGATTGAGACAGAAATTATGCTAGTATCAGTTTTAAAAAGGCAAACAAGCATCAAAATGAAACAAATGATTTTCCTGCTCCTCAACATTAGTACTGAGGTTTCTGAGACCAAATCCTTCAACTGAAGTATGGGAAAGAACCATTTTAAAAAAAAAGAGGTGAATTCATCTTTTTAATGTTCTTTCAACAGGAAAAGTAGCCTTCTCTGATCTAATCCTATTCAATTTTTGACCAAATGTTCTCTGACCAAATGTATAGATAAAGCAAAGTTGGATCACCACATTAACTGTCTGCATTTGGGACAAATTTCTGAAGGAGCCAATTTTGTAACCATTTTTCACTCAATATCAAACAATCTCCAGATCAGATTTACAGGAAGAATGGGATTTGTTTTCTAAAATGCATGATGTGTCTGAAAAATCTTTGCTAACATTGTGTTGTGTATACCAAAGCTTCAAGCTCTTTGAAGTGTAAAATTTTCTTCAGCATTCTCAGAATTGTCCATGTGATCAAGTAAAGTTATGTGGTCACAAGGTCAGACCAGAAAGTTTGTAAAAAGAGACCTCTGTTCTCCAGAAAACGGACACTTTTCTAATCATACTGAACTTTTTAAAAGTTAAAAGAAGGATGAAAAGATCTCTTGGCTTCTTTAGGTTTTATAATATTAAATGAAAACTGTCTCATCATGGATTTTTCCCCAAGGACAGAAGAACATTAATACACAAACTTTGTTCATGATAGGTTCCATAATAAAATTCTGTTTTATCTGCTCATCATAGAAGTGTAAATATATGTTACAGAGTCAAACTGAATATTATTGAGGGCTACACAGTAAGAATGGAACTACAAATTTAATTATTTGCATATCTCCCTTAGAGATATACTTATGAGTCCAAATCTTCCCTGCAAAGCTGCTGTAACTCACACAGGGGGCAACTTACAAGTTAAAGTGCATAAGAGGCAGAGTTAAATCAGGGGATTGATACAGGATCCTTAAACAGAAATTTTAAAAAAATCCTCTTATTGATGGCTAATTGAGCTTTTTTTTTTCTCCCATCAAATAGTTTAACACAAGCACAATAAATGGTTGTAAGATCCACAATTATAGAAAAACAGTGGAATTTGCTATGGGCCAAGCAATATTTTAAGACCCTTGGATTTTGTAAGTGACATATTCAAATTGTCAAAATGAGCTATGTTAATAAATGTTTCTCCCTGCTCTGCTGGAAGGAAGAACAGCAAAAAGGACTATAAGAAGATATATAAAAAACTTTGGAAACTTGCCTTTATGTTCAATTTACACATAATTCAGCCATTTCTGCAAACTTCTGCATTGCTGATGCTTCTCTTTATATTTTGGAATGATGAAAAACATACTTTGTTAGCAAATGTGGATTGTCAGAAGCTACTATAAGTTCAAGATACATATTGCTATGCTTCACACTTTTTGTACTTATTGCATCAAAGTTCTTGATTCTGCTTTTGACTGGAAGTGAAAATGCTGAAATGTCAAAAGCTATTTAGTGATATTTGTCACTGAAACAGGGGAAGTACCATAAAAAGATACTGTATGCCAGGTCGACATTCTTCCAATTATTGGATTTCAAATCCCCTAAATGCTATCTAGAAAACCCATAGGAGTTGCAGTCTGAAATATCTGAAGATTCCACCTTGGGGAAGGTTGGTTTACTGTGAGGCACATCTCCCCATGATTGTCAAAAGTGGTGATGGTAGGGGGCATCATTGAGTTCTAGAATTCCCTCCTGCTCTAAAAGCAATTAATCTAGACTAATTTATATAGTTACAGATGCAAATCCCTTTGTAATCTCCAAAGAGAACCAAACCTTGCTGGCATATGTTGGAGAAACAATCTCTTTAGAACCAGACAGCCAGTATTGGTTCTATTTGGAAAAGAGAACACCAGAGACATCTGACATTTTTGTAATATTTGGTTTGCTTTGTTTTAGTTGCTAAAAGTTTCTTTATTTGTTTGGCCGTTAGACTTCTTAAGAGGCTTTCAGTACCATCTACCATGGTATTCTTCTGCTAAGATTGCCTGAGTTAAAGGTGGATAAAACTATTTTGCAGTTAATTCCATTCAGACCTGCATGGTTGTCTTCAAGTGGTTGATGATGGAGGAAGATTTCTGTTCGACCTCTTTCACTTGATTCCCTGCAACTGTCTAATGTGAAAGTGCTGCTGAAGGTCATTCGGAAATTTACAGTGAAGTATATGAGATGGCTCACAACTCTGTCTTTTTAATTACACCCAGTAGTGTGTATATGTATATATGTTATTAGCATATTAATATATGCTTATATGTTATAACAGATTAATAATGTTATTTTTTGTCTAGCCAACCAAATGGGGTCACCTTGTTAGAACTTTGTTAGAACTTTGTTCTAAGAACTGTTAGAACTTCGCAATCTGAAATGCAGTCTTTGAACTAAAAGCAAATATGCTTGAAAATATTAATGGAAGATGGGTGCGACTGAAAATAAAGAACTGCTTTCATCTGGCACTGAAGTCATTAAATGAAAGGCTAACAGCTTTTTCAGAATTTGGCAGCCAACATGCATTCTCATACTATGGACCAGGTGCCCCTCCCAAATTATTTGAAATCTCATGAGATCAACATTGCATAAACTCTTATACAAGACTGCAGAAGTTACTAAAACTTGACTGATTCATAGGTTTGGGATCATTTTAATGTTTTTAATTTAATTTAATTATTGGGAAAATATGAGCATGGGAATCACAAATGAGCTGGCATTCATATACAATACCTTGCTAATTAAGGGACAAATAAAATTATTAAGATCAGTCCTGGAATAACTCTTGTTCTTTTCTGAAATGGTCAGACAATTAAGACTCTAATGGAAGATATTCAAAGGGACTTCTAGTCAAGATTCCAGTGTAGGATTGCAATAGCTGAGTTGCAAAAATCTGGATGCCCACAAGATGTTAGTAAAATGATGAGAACATTTGAATTCATTACATTAAAATGATGGAGAACATTTGAATTCTTTCCTGCCATTTAGAGATTTTTGAATTCAGATGTGCAATCTACTCCTTAAAATTATGGTATCATAACATCTATGAATTAAACTCATTTAATTAATTATAATTAATTAAATTTAAATGGATTAAATGAATTCATTTATGAGTTAAATTTTGACTATGAATTAGATGTATGAGAATTGTGGAAAAATTCAGCATGTGCTGTAAAGTGCTGAAAATACTGACAGAGTTTGGATTTCAACTTATGTAAAGGTTGAAGGAATCCATAAAGATGTTTCGACGAATGCCTTGCAGTTGCTAAGAAACTTTGGGAGCATTTGCTGGACAGCGTAACTCTGGGAGACTCTTGGCACCTGCAAAACAAAAATAGAACAATTGCACTTGCAAAAATAGCTGTCTGCTCATAATTCTGCCTAGGAGATGTACCAATGTGCCTAACTGTCCCTATTAAAGAAGGTGATAAAAAGAGAAAAGCTCTATCTCAAATCATGCAAAGAGTATCATTGGAGAAGCTAATTTATACGCTCTCACCTTCACAGGAAGATAAAATATGGAGATTGATGGGGCTTCCATCACAATAGGATGAAAAGGTGTATCACAGGGGTGTCAAACTTGCAAGTCTACAGACCAGATGCGTCACACATCGGCCATGCCCATTCCTGGTTTAGCGAAGGGAGAAAAAGTCACAATATGTCACATGATGACACCGTGACGACACGAGTTTGACACTCCTGGTATATCAGGATGTATTACACTGTCACTGAATCTCTTACATAACAAAGATAACTTAAGGTGAAGATGTTGGGTTACGACAATTGGCCAAGGTTTAAGTCTACTCTCAGCCAAGGAACCACCCTGAGTGACTTTGGGTCATTCACTATGTTTCAGCACAAATGGATTTGCGATGATGGAGAAAACTGGAGGAAGCACTACCATTTTTAGCTTCTGGAGGAAAAGGTAAATCTAATGCATAAATAAATAGAAAATATCCAAATGTAGGTGGAAAATACTCCATTCTTTCTGTGATGCTCTCTCTTTTTCTGATAACTCTCTTTTCCTCTCCTTCATTCTATTTCTCACTGATTTTTTCTTTCTTTCTCCCAAGCAATAAGCTGTTGGGAAAGAAAAAAAAAATAATTCTTATCAGTGGTTTGAATTTTTCAAAAAACTTCTGAAATTACACCACGGACCCCCAGGTAAGTCCAGATCCCTAAATCTTATTTACCTATACCTATCTCCATATGTTTCCAACTACAGTGGGCATGCTTCAGGTTCTGTTGATTAAGCAGGATCATTTTTGAGATCTAGGAAGCATGTCTTTTCAGTGGCTCTACTTAGAGAATGATGTCCCCCT
Organism: Grayia smithii; assembly: GCA_032468115.1. Classification (NCBI taxonomy): domain Eukaryota; kingdom Metazoa; phylum Chordata; class Lepidosauria; order Squamata; family Grayiidae; genus Grayia; species Grayia smithii. The sequence goes on along the minus strand of JANHFM010005260.1, from coordinate 332,406 downwards.
GGAAATTTATACTACTCATCCTTCTGACCTTTCATAAATTGATTAACACCTGGCTGTTCTCCCAGGTCCTGGACTAGAACGAGCAATGACTCCTTGGTTGGTTGATTAGTTAGTTGCTGGCTGTTTGGCTTTTGAGATTTCAGCTGTCTTCTTTTTTCCTCTTGATATATTTCATTTTATTTTTTATTGGTAAGCCACTTAGAATCACAGTGGACTTGACAGCCTTGAAATTAACAAATCAGTAAAACAAAGTAAAACAAAACAATTTCAGAATAATTTTAGACTTTGCTTCTTCCCTGTAGATATACATTTTAATTTAAAATGTAATTAAATTTACATTGAATTTTTTACAGCACATCTAAGAATATTTGCTGAACTTTTTACCTTAAATAACATTGCAAGAGAACATCAAAAGGCAAGTAGATAATTTGGCATGTTTTAATCTGGCTTTGGAAATGCAAGCAGAGGGCAAGAGAAAACTATGGGGAAATATTGTGTTTCTATGAAAGGACCTTGTGTCATTTAATCAGCTATAGTAAAACTCTCAGACCTGGGTTGCAAAAATCAGGAGCAACAAAGAGATTCAGAAAACTAACTCTGCTGCTATCTAATACTAGTCAAAATTTGGTACCCCAAATGTGGCTGTTCTGTATACAGTATATAGCAGTCCATTTTCTATTTTTCACTTATTTGCCATTTCCTCCAACTTCTTCCACTGTAATTAGAGAAGTTTTGATGTGATCCATCAGGGTTCTTCTGATGTTCTTACATGCAGAAACTATACAAACACATTTAGTAAGAAACGGGAAGCATATATGAGAGCAATATTTTGGTCACAGCAACAAACTGTAACAAGAAGTCCTTCTCTAGGAGGCAAGAATTCTTTGTGTCTCGAATGTGTCGGCCTCTGCTGTTGCGCAGCGGAAAACAAGCTCAGAATCAGATGGTTTTCAAGCTCTTGTTTAATCGGCACAGCAAAAGGAAATCCAACAAAATGCGTCCTCGCTAAAATCAGCTCTGGTTTGGCTTGATGGAGGTTTGCATTTTAAATCTTCCCGCACCACGCCTTCCCCGTATCAGCTGTATTTCCCCGTATCAGCTGTGAGTATTTCCGCATACTTAGTTATTAGTCCTGGCTTCTTTCTGCATGTGTGCAGACCGCTTCCTGGACTCCAGAGACGTCGGGAAGGTTTTGTCTCGCTTCGTGCCCACCACCACCACCGCAGGTGCTCCCCACTCCCATTTATGTGCCTACGGGTGTGTGTATTGTCGGAGGTTCGAGTTTCGGACCCGACAGAATGAAGGCGAATATATTTCTCCCAGGATAATGTTGCAGGATCCAATCTGGGTCGGTCACCAGAACCAGAGATTTTGTCTTCTAAGTTTTTGGTCTAGTGCTGGAGCCCATCTTCAGGGAACTTCTCTCTAATAGAACACTCATATGTTTCAACTGTTAGTAGTAAGTTCAACTTTTCAAGGTAGAAGATTAAGTTCAAGTTACTCGCATTAGGTCACATTGTGTCTAGAGACCTATTAAGGATTTTCCCAGCACCCAGTAGAATGTCTAAAACTATATGTGTATTCATGCACATATTTCTGAGCAGCAGCTGCAAACTCCAACAGTTACAATGGTAGTGGGTAATTTTAGGCCTGTTTAGGCTACCAGTACTTCAATCAATGGAACAGACATTGGCATATGCACAAAACCAAGTAAAACGCACAGAATAGGGGTTTTTTTTTTTTTAAAAAAATAGGAATAACAATTGGCTTTTAAAGATTAGCATTGTGATTACAAAACCTGATAATGTCAAAGTTTCCATCTCTGATAAAACTGGAGAGAAGTTGGAAGAAGTCTACCATAGACAGAGATAAAGAAAATGCAACTGACAAAATGAGCATTACAGAAAAGAGATCGGAAGAGTAATAAACATTCCTCGATCACTCTCATAACCAAGGCCACAATATTGGCGCAGCAAAAATCCAGATGACTATGAGATTGCAATAAAGGGTTTAGTGCAGGGTCAAAACGTTTTGATAACTGAGGCAAGAACAAGGTGAACCTTCCCCTGTGGTCCATGTGCAGAAATGAACTGGTATGCTTGCCAAACTTCAGCCCTGCCAATCATAGTTGGGGACAGCAGGCTCAGCTTAAAACAGGGCCAAGCAAACCACGGCCATTATGCTGCATGAAGTCCACTATCACCTTGAGACAGCATGGGAAAATTTCAGCCATGTGGGGTTTTTTTCCCCCCCTCCCTCTTCCCCAAGTAAGAATGGAGATGGCATTCCCAGTCCCACCTGAACCCCCCCTACTCTCCAAATAACATTTTTTTATGCAGCACCCTGTCTTCTATGTTAAGTTGTTTAGAACGTCTGGCATTTGTTTGCGTTTTTGAACTCTTCCGTTGACTTATTTTAGCTTTGTTTTCATTCTTTATGCCATTGTTGTTCTTAGTCCTCATCTTAATTCCAGCAGAGAACAGTTCATTCTGTATATTGTAATAATAAACGTAAATAATTCGTTATCTTACTACAAAAATGTTAACAGTGGGTAGATCGGGCAGCATAAGTACATTCATGGTATGAACTTATTCTCTCTTTGAACTGAATATGGGGAGGGGGAAACCCAAGAGCCATATATGACCTCAGTAGCCCTTTTGGGCAATCGTCAAAACCCTGACCACAATTGCCAAAAATCAGTGGCTTAGTTTCCCATCATTCTGATACTTTTCATAGTAGAAGACTCAGCATTGCTTATTGGAAGCGGCCTTATTTCTTTAGTAGAGACTACTAAAGAGACTAACTCTTTGCTTCCTTCCATAAAAAAACACAACTTTTCCATCAGTACATTTACTGCTGCTGAGTTGTACTAAAGAATGTGATTGTATGAGTGCCGCAACCAATAAGCTAACGTGACCTTCTGTGTCACATTAGCAGCTTTTCTAAGTGTAAACTGAAAGTAAGAATAAGATCCTCATGTATTATGAATGCTAGTGAATGCAAATGAATAACTAGAATTCATTTTTAATATTTTGAGGCAGCAAAGCAATCTTTATAAATCCTTGTACTACTTACTAACTGTCATGCTGACAAGAGATTTCAAAAATTCTTGTTGTTTAAAGCCAGTTTTGGATAGGATATTTCCTTACTGGCACAAATTATTCTTGTTTTCCTTTTCCTTTTTGCTTATTTGTGCTGCTTGCATCATTTTTCCCATTTCCCTCTAAGTGACCTTTTGAACCTTTGCTAATATTTCTCTTCCTCATTTTTACTCATCAGGTTTTTCACTGGTTACAGACAATGGAACAACTGATCATGCTCAAAAGGTTATATTTGTTCATCCCATTGTGCCTAGATAGATAACCCTGGCTGATTCTCAAAAGCAGAGAATGGTCAGACTAGTCCAGGGGTCTGCAACCCGTGGCTCTGGAGCTGCATGTGGCTCTTCCATCCCTCTGCTGTGGCTCCCTGTTGCTCAAAATATGTGTCACAACCACCAATGTGCGACACCTGCCAGAACGTGATTTATTGAGCTTTTCGACCCATCTTTTTTTCGGAGTTCAAAATTGTTGCATGAAGAAATAAAAAATTGTTTTCTCTGTAGCAGTTCATTGATTTGATAAATGCAACACATTATAGTTTTCTTATACATAGCATAAAGGTAAAAAATGATATATGCAGTGTTATCTTCAGTTTAGATGTCAAAAGGGTTTTGTGGCTCCCGGTGTTTTATTTTCTATGGGAAATGGGTCCAAAGGGCTCTTCGAGTGTTTAAGGTTGCTGACCCCTGGACTAGTCAGTTCTGGGAGCAGGGAGCACCAAGAAATCCCAGAGCTTCAAGTGAAAAGCTGAAGAAAGCAATGGCAAACTATTTCCGTATTATTGCCATGAAAATGATTTGAACATGATTATAATGGATGGAGAAAAATCCCATCTCAAAAGATTCAGACACAAAGAGTTAAGGGATCTATCACTGTAGAGAGTGAGCAAAGACTGGGGACAAAGAACTCCAATTCCCTCTCTTGGGTGGACTTTTAAAAATGGACATTTTGTTTTCATTGTATCTTCCTTCTTGCAAGGAGCAATGGAGTCACTCTTTCTCAGCTGTAATAAAGCCAAGTGAGCAATGGAACCTGGAACCGGATAACCAAAAAAAAAAATCAATCTCGGGAACAGTGGAGCTGGATTAGTTTGAGAAGATTTATTTTATGGAATGAAATGGGTTGTTGGGAATTTATTTTTTCCATGTCTTTGTTTTATCTCATTATCCCATCCTGTTTCTTTCTGCCCTGGATCTGTGCCTGTGCATTTCTGAAGGGCTAAGAGAAATCTCTTCCAATTAGTTGCTTACTTTTTTTTTTGTTTTCCTTTCTCCCTTTGTCTTTAACTCCTGTTAATTTCCTACCTTTTTTATACATAATAAAAAAACATGTTTTTTTTCCTTCAGTTAAGGAATTCTGGGAGCTGAATTCTTAAAGCTGCCGAGGTTGAGAAACAATGAGCTAAGCTACTGAGAAAAGTCAGAGGAGATTTGCTACTCTGCTCTTTGTAAATAACACCTGTGCAAAGATACCTAAAAAAAGTTCTTACCAGAGATCTGGCAGTATGCAGTAAGAAGATTGTGGGCAGAGGATCTAGAGATCTACTTGTTAAGAAGTTGAGCTCAGTTTGAAAAAAACTTTATCTGATAAGTCAATTTTTCAGAAAAGACACTTCCTTTAACCTCATAATACTCCCTGCCCCATTTAATTATTAAAATTATTCTTTTAATTTAAAACATGGAAACTTTTATATTCCTAGAAAATATATATTATAGACAGTTGCAGCCACATTCTTCGTTTAAAGTTTATACATCTATGCAGAAAGATGATGATAATGATATCCATTCAATTGTGTCCAACTCTTGGCAATTTTATGTCTCTCCACATCTTACAATCTTGTGCTACTGCTTTGAATTTTTCTAAATTCCAACTGGTGTCAGCTTTGAGTCGATTTTCTTCCTGTCTTGATTTTTTAAGATCTAACTTTCACAACAATAGGTTGCTATGGGGAACACAATAGATTAGACTAATCTAGCTTTGGTTGCCAGGCTGATGTCCTTGCTTTCCCTCATTTGGCTCATGTTCATCATTGTTGTGCGACCCAGTGCAGTCTGACATTTTATTTCTGGGGTGCATTCATTCCTTTGAGCTACCTGTGATTCTAGGAAAGTGAATTTTCCCCATGCATTCTATCTCTTCACTGTCAATTTCTACTATGCTGTTTCCATTCCTTGCAGTGGTTAAGAGCTTGATCTTTTTTATGTTCAGAAAGTGACCAAAATTCTCACTTTCTTCTTTGATTTTCTTGATCAGATGTTCCAGGCCTTCTTTATTTTCTGAGAGGTAAGTTATATCGTCAGCATATTGAAGATCGTTAATGTTTCTTCCACTAATCTTTACCTCAAGTTTTGATTCTTCAAGGTCTAGCTTCCTCACAAACATTTCAGCATACAAGTTGAATAAGAAAGGGAAGAGATTGCAACCTTGTCGCACTCCTTTCTCTATCTTAAATCAAGCAGTGTCTCCATATCAGTGGTGGGTTGCTCCTGTTTCAGCCCAGTTCGCGCGATCTACTAGCGGTGACGGTGTGACGTCACCGAACTGGTTCTCCATGGCCGGGAACTGGGCCCACCCGCGTGCCTGTACTTACTTTTCTCTGCATGCGCAGAGTGCTTGTTTCAAGTTTTTTTTCAAGGAGAGTAGTTAGTGCGCATGCACGTGCATGAAGAAAACCGGTAGTAAAGGTAAGTAGAACCCACTCCTGCTCCATATGGTATTCGCACAGTGGTTTCCTGATTTGTGTACAGTGATTACATCAACTTGACCACATCTACTGTTACCCCCATGTCTTGTAGGGCTCTCCATAGCTTCTCATGATCAACACAAAGGATTTCTTACATGAAGCACATGTAAATGATCTTTTGATATTCGTGAGATTTTTCCACGATCCATTTGCCATATGGTTGTGAGTGCCAATACCCCTTCAAAAGCCATCTTGAAAATCTGGTAATTCCCTTGTGATGGTTGGTGCTACAATTTTAAGCAGAATCTTACTGCTTAAGGTGTGAGGGATGAAAGCAATTGTGCAATAATGGGAGTCACCCATTTTGGCAGTAGCATGAATGAACGCTGAGCATTTCCAATCCTGTGACCAAGTATTGGTTTCCAAAATTTTCTGGCACAGCTCTCTAATGACTATGAGTGGCACAGGTCTCAGTAATTCTACAGGGATAGTGTCACACCTGGAGTCTTGTTGTTTGGCAGTTGGCTCATCACCCATATGATTTTTTCCTTAAGGATGGCTGCTTCTATTTCTACCTCTCTTTCCTCGTCATCCTGACAATGAACCCCTTTTGCTACCTGCATATAGCTCTTCTGTATATTCTCGCCATCTGTTCTTGATGCCTTGTTGGTCAAACAGAGCAACATTTTTTTTCCTGGTGTCTTTACAAGCAATAAATGGTGCTCAGATCTTTTGGCATAAATACATTCCTGGAGTGACCATTCAAGTAGTCTGCCTATTTACATCACTAGTCCCAGTAAACTTCATTATCCTTCCTTGCTGCCATCTGGAAACCTGTATTCAGTCTTCATGCTTTTTCCCATTTGCTTGCTGCCTGGGCTGATTTTCTCTGCTCAGCTATTTTGATAGTTTCACCTGAGAACCTCTTGCACTTTTTCTCTGGCTTCTTGTATGGTATGTGTTCTCCTGCAGTTCCAGGAATGGTTGATTGAACTGTCTACCATAGTTCATCAGGTGTCTTTTCAGCAGTGTCCAATAGTTCAAACCTATTTTTACCTCAGTTGTATATGTAGTAGGGATTTTGGTGACATCTAACTTCTTTGCAGGGACTGCCTTTTGGATGGTGAATAGTTTTGACATTCATCTTTGCCACCAACAGTTCATGATCTGAACCGCAGTCAGCACTTGTGCCTAGAAATTTTTTAAAAGCCAAAGATAAAGAAAGATAAAGATAGAAAGAATCTTGGGACATCAGATGCATAAAGAGGTGCTTAGATGCTACTGTTGTCTCCTATGGAAGACATTCTATAAACAGATAAACTATTTGCCTTGATCATCCTTTTCAGAAGATCCACAGCATTCTTTCAAAGTTTATTCCTTTGAATATGCCTATTCAATATGTAATTACATCGCCGCCCTCATAGCGTCTGCAGAGAACCGCCCAGCCGCCCTGTTCCGAGTGACCCGCTCCCTCCTCCATCAGGGAGCGAGGGAGGATCTCTTACAGGGTAGAGCTGAGCACTTTGTCCAGTTCCTGCATGACAAAATCGCCCGGATCCAGAGTGACATAGACTCCGAC
>JANHFM010005260.1:300242-320888 GCA_032468115.1 Grayia smithii | reverse complement strand
TATAAGACGACCCCCCACTTATCTGAAGATTTTAATGGGTTAAAAAGTCGTCTTATATGCCGGAATTTACGGTAATCATGATTTCAATAGCAATACCACTTAGAGTTATATACTGCTTCACAGTGCTTTACAGCCCTCTCTAAGCGGTTTACAGAGTCAGCATATTGCCCCCAACAATCTGTGTCCTCATTTTATTCACCTCAGAAGGATGGAAGGCTGAGTCAACCTTGAACCGGTGAGACCCGAATTTCCAAACTGCTGGCAGCCAATGAACAGCAGAAGTAGCCTGCAGTACTGCACTACCACAGCTCATAATCCTATAATACCATGATTTAAATGATATCATACCATTTTAGAAATGAGAGCCAAACCACTTAGTTCTGAAATGTGAAATGATTGGTTCTCAAACTTTATGGGCCTCAGCTTTAGTACCTCAGTTAGATGGACTTCCAAGAGATATGATTCTTTTTATGGGAAAGGCAAAGTATATACATTTCATGGAGCTAAATAATAACCATATTGAAAAAAAGCTTAAATACCTGGAGTTATTTAAGTGGGTTTACTATTTGAATGTTCTGTTTATGGAACTAAGGTGCTTATGGACATATGCGTTAGTCAATCTACAATTAACATTGGTACCCCTAGTTCATTTAATTATTTATGGAAGAGGCTTTAACATCTTATGACACAGGCAGCATGGTTCTTATATTTTAGGTCATCTGACAATCTCAACCCAGTTGGCTGTAGGAAAACTATAAAGGTGTAATTAACTGTAATAAACTTTGCATAACGTATTATTTTCTTCCTCAAGCTAAATAATCGTTTTCTTTCCCCTTTCCATTACCCAAGTAAAACATTTTTCTGAATGTCAGCAGTCTTCCTCTCATTAGCCACACGGAAGGATAAGACAACGGGCTACAGAGCCTTTGGTTTTGTCTGGTATGCCTCTTATCAGCTACAGGAAAGATTTGTTCTGGGGCAGCTGGGCCAAAGAAGAAAACCAGTAACAACCGTAGCTGTCTGACTGCTGAAACAGCAATCTGCACGAAGTGGTACGTTTAGTCAATGCCACAAACCCCACGCCCTCTACCACCAGTCAAGCCTCAGCTCCAGTGCAGAAACAAAATAAAACTGTTAGAGGAAGTATGTGGTTAAAAACACTCAGGAGAACATACAGTTCTGTGTGGCATTTGGGGATGGGTGGGGGCCTTGTGATTCTGTGCTGTAGAGAAAGGAAGGTGAGGTTAATCTGTGGGAACAGAGCATGCTACAACAAGCCAAGGTTTGCACCATGTGGTGGCATGCCTCACCTTGATGCTGAAGCAGAGATAGATACAATATGTAGATCCAACTTAAGTAGGACATCCTTCCCCAGTGTAGCTACATTTGTCTCCTCTCTTCCAGTTCTTATTCCTTTTCTCATCTATCTTCTTCAGATTACAATATCTCAAGAAAGCTCCCGCTGTTGTTTGTTTATCATCCGTATTCAGGATAGGCAGAATCAATATGAATTTGAAATGAGAGAAATTGGTGTCTGCTTTCAGGCTTATCGCAAGTTGCTTGCAGTGAGAATATACCGTCGGTCAATAAGTAGCTTGCTAAACAAATTATGCTTTCATGCACCGTGAAGCAGTTGGCAGATGCAGATGCATGACACAGTACAGAGAAGGCAAATGATAAACAAGGGTCGTTGCAAAGGCTACAAAGTGCAAGGCATAGCAACAAGCTTGTGGTATACCTCTGCAGAGCCCAAATATATGTAAAGAAAGGATGAGGTAAGCAACAGGAGACTGGAGAGATTACAATCTCCAACCGTGTTGTGTTATTCACACCTGTATTAGAGGGGGAGAGAAAACCCATGGTACTAATTAAGCTATGACAGACTTGAGTACTCTATGAGATCCCCAGCCTTGTGCTAAATGTAGAAGGTTGCTTCTTGCGTTATTGAGATATTTTGAATGAAGTCAGCAGACAATTGGGTTTCGGTCCATATCAACAACTTTTAAACAGGGTTCTTTATACATGGAAAATGGTGTTTCGTGCATGCATTTGGTCTGAGGTGGTATGGAAATTCTTGGTCAGTGGCAGCTGTTTCATACATGTAAAACATGCAGTTGCTAGAAATTGTCAGTCAATATTTAGTGCAATGATACAACACTAAGGAAACAAATATAAGGGGGCTATATTTGTGCATCTAGTACTGGCTGGGATTGCTTTGTATTGCTGGAAAGTGATAGGAGTAGAGCTTTCCCAAGGATTTGGGTAAAGTACTTTGTTTGACAATCCCTTAGCTGTAAGCCCTTGAAAAAGGAAGTTCAGAAATTGTAAAGTATCGGGTAAGGTAATAGTTTGACTTGGGACTTCCATGTTTTCCAAATGAGCCAGACTTGGATTGTTCTTGCCTAAAATGATCAAGAACAACAACAGGACAGAGATCAAGAAAATCTTCTAAAGGAGAAGCTATTTGTCTGGCAATGCCAAACAGCAATTATAGCAGACTCTATGTGTATTTTCCAAGAATGCCTACAAAACAAAGAATGATGCTGGAGATTGGCATTTGGAAGTATATTAGCTCTTTGACAATTATGTTTTTAAAATATTGAGTAGGCAGGAAAGTTGGTAGGTGTCAAGGAGGTTTCACTGGTACAATAACACCAATGGACACTGTACCGTCCACTTTTATAGATTGTCAATCAGAAAAATAAATGCAATCAGTAGCAATAGCACTTAAGACTTATATATCACTCCATAGTGCTTTACAGCATTCTCTGAGAGGTTTACAGTGTCAGCATTATTGCCTCTAACAATCTGGGTCCTCATTTTACTGACCTCAGGATGGAAGGCTGAGTCAACCTTGAGCGGTTCAGGATCGAACTGCTGGCAGTCAGTAGTTAGCCAGCCATACTGCATTCTAATCACTGCACCACCATGGCTCTTGATTACAGTAAAAAGTAATTAAATTATTAAATGTTTAATTTAATATAAGTATTACTTATATAAGACCTCCCTCTGACCTATCCATGAGTTTTACTTACCTTTACTATCGGTTCGCAATGGGAGCGCGCTTCTGCGCAGATCACCCATGATGATGTCGGGGGGGGGGCGGAGTCTCCCGGCGGTTTTACTAACGGTTCTATAGAACCGGACAGAACCAGGAGCAACCCACCACTGATCCATACATTAAGATCTTCAGCAGGAGCTGCCAGAGGGCTATAGTGGGGCATCACAGCTGTTGAATTCTCTTCCCAGAAAGGTTGATTGAAGACTTACTACTTTTGGCACTAAGGCAATACTACTTTATCTGCCCAACTTTTCAGATAAAATAAAAGGTTTCTTACATTTTATTTTACATTGTCTTATAATGATTGCTTCTTTCTTATTAATTGTCCTGTAAATGTTATCGCACAATGGGACTCACAAGACTCCCATAACAAACTTTAGTGTTGGAATATATTGCTACACCTACATTATTTCAGCAACCCTTGGATCCACCCTATAATGCTCGTTTGTAGTATATTATTCCGCATCGCAGCGAGATGAGGGCTTGAGACAGAGTTAATTATCTAGGCAACCTACAATGAATGCATAACTCCACCTCATTGCTCACGCACTTATTTTATGGTTCCCTGGTCTACTAAACAGAGCTGTAGTCTACTGCATTAATAGAAAGTAAATGCAATGCCTTTCAAATGGTTGGCACTATGTGCAGAGTTCAACAGTTTTTCAGAGGCAAACTTTAGCATAAGAGCACTGTTGCTTAATCCAAATATACTAAGCTTCTACCCCCCCTCCTCCCATGGCTGAAAATGACTAACTTCCATCTGCTTACATGGGCTCCTTAAAGCAAACAAAGCTTTGATAGCTGGTATTTCTTTTATTCCTTTCCCCCTCCAGAAACTGTATGTGTAGATGCTCACTGTTTCAAGGGCCTCAGTTTTATAGCATTGCTCAATGAATCAGCTGCAGTATTTATTCATTCTAATCATCCAGAACGTTCAGAAGAAATATTTCCTGTTGATGAGATGATGCCGGATGTCACGCAGGAGGGATGGAGCATTGCAATGGACAGAACTGCTATTCCTAGGCCTGCTGCTGAGTCATTGCGTACCTTTTGGCACCTTAACCAATATTGAGAGGGGCTTGCTTCCACCTGCCTTTCTCCAAAGACTTCAGCAGTACTCAAGGTTTGCATAAGGCTAGGAAACACATGGAAAAGTGGAGCAACATGAATTAGAAACAGTATGCACAGACCTGTTCAATGCCCTCCTAGAAGTAGAACAAATGGTTGGTTGTGAAAAAGAAATGCTAGCAAAGCTTTGATTTGTATCTTGTTCATCTGATAGTAGTGTAGCTGAAGAGAAAAGCATGCTTGGGGTAAATTCAGGCAGCCCAGCAGCAAAAAACAACAACAACCTTGAGCTTTGACTAGCGTTTAGTACGAAGTAGTTGTGACTACTCTTGCATCATTGCTGAAGAATGTGGAAAGAGGCTGCCAATTGTACACATACAATTAAACCTAGCATAGGAAAAAACAAACCAGAGAATGTTTATCATAGAGCATCTACAATCAATCCTCTTGATACGTAGAGATTTTGATAGGTTTCCTTGTTTGCTTTAATTGACTTGAGCCGTTCCAATTATTTTCCCAGCATTTAAGCAAAGTAAGGAAATGCCAGATGGTACCCTCTGGTCCTCAAGACTTTTCTGAAGATAGTAGCCAGATGTTGAAGACAGTTGAAAAATCTGGAGGCGGTTAAGCGGAGGTTTCACTTCTGCGTGTTGAGCAAGAGGGCGAGGGGTAGTGGAAACAAAATGAAACTATTTTTTTAAAGATTAATTTCTGGCAGCCATTAAAGGAGCAAAAGCTCTTCTGTGCCTCGCCATTCTTATAAAGCCTTAATCTTAAAGGAAACTTTTTCCAAGTCTCTGACAGGTCCTAAAAATTTAAGTGTCAAAAGATGGGGGAAAATATGCAGATGGGACAGTGGTATTCAAAAACAATTGCAATGCAATCAATTCAGTGCAGCCCAGGCTAGCTTATAAAACAGTGAGAGCAAATAGGAATTCTGTTATAATTATGAGGAAATGTAATAAACCACATTTTGCCTGAAAGCAACTGGCCCACAGTCCTGTTTCCTCTGTTGTTGCAGAATTGTGTTCCATAATCACCTTGGTGGTATTTAAACACTGCAGTGGTTTCCTTCCTAGCCTCTTTAGTTTAATGGAAAGAATATAAATCAAGAACCCTATTTTCCTTCATCAGTATTCATTTAGGAGAGGGTTGGGCACTCTGTAACTCCTAAACATGGTTTCTGAGCCTTTTAGAACTTCTCACTGGCGCCACTACCAATTGAAAACAAGACCTCCTACCATTTTGAAAAAAGAAGTATACAAAAAGCCTGTGCAACGGGACAAAATTAAGTTTAGCAATTGTTTTTGGCCAAAAGATATAGGAAAAATATCAGAAAACAGATCAATACCCTCCCCCACCTTTCCACAAAACCCAAACAAAACCTAACAACAGAAAATTCCATCTTCAACTTGCATGTCGTGGCTATATCCATTTTTTAAAAACAGCCAGCAGCAAATTATAAAGCACTAAGGCTGGCCAAAATCACGCCACTGATTTCCAACAATAGAATAGAATAACAGAGTTGGGACCTTGGAGATCTTCTAGTCCAAACTCTGCTCAGGCAGGAGACCCTACACCCGTGATGGCGAACCTATGGCACATGTGCCAGAGGTGGCACGCAGCACCCTCTCTGATGGCACATGAGCTGTCACCCCAGTTCAGCTCCACTGCGCATGCGCGCCCGCCTCCCACCAGCCAGCTGGTCTTCGGGTCTCTGCTGCGCATATGGGGGAGCATGTGGAGGGGACATGTCAACTTTGGGGCACTCGGTCCAGAAAAAGTTAGCCATCACTGCCCTATACATTTCAGACAAATAGTGACAGTTTGTGTTATTCCTGGACTAAAGCTCTACAAAATAATAGGCGAATGTTGCTCAGTCTTTTTCTTTTCTAGCTTAACAGATTCTCCTTGCATGTGAATATACTGCAGTCAATTTATCCTTACAAGATGGCAGTTTTAAAAAAAGCTTTTTAAAAAAAGTTTAAAAAAAGTTTTAAAAAAACAAGAAATTGTTTCCTACTCAATTTGGTGCAGTATTATTATTTATGAAATTTTATTTGCTGCCCATCTCATATCTAATGATGCAGTAATTACTAAAACACAACCTTTAAGAAAAATATGTTCTTTGTAAAGCATGCTTATCATTCAAGCACAACAATGTTGTAGATTTTTTTTTTTTAAAAAAAGAGTCAGATGCAGGAGGAAAAGGAACTGATCTGGTAGATCAGGGATGTCAAACTTGGGCCGGATGCGTCACATGCTGGCCACGCCCACCCCCATTTTAGTGAAAGGGAAAAGTCACATTATGTCATGTGACAATGTGAGTTTGACACCCCTGTGGTAGGTTAATGTGTTGCAAACAGTCCACATGCTTTTGTTATCTCATCATTTCCTTTAGAAATGACTTGCAAGAAGTTTTAAGCACTGGGTTATTTTTTCAACCCGAGGCCCGAAGCTTCTAGTCAGGGACTGAAACACAAGCAGATTTAAGTTCTATCACTGGGAGTCAGGTGGTGTAGAAAATGAATAAGTGTATACTTTGTACCTTTCTTCTATGCCCAACTTTTATCTCCTCAACTGAGTACTGAAACTATTGTATAAAGGTAGTCCTCAACTTACGATCGCAATCTGAAGACCGAAATGTAAGTTGCTAAACAAGACATTTGTTAAGCGAGTTTTGCCCCATTTTATGACCTTTTTCCATAGTTGTTAAGTGGATCATTGCAACTGTTAAGTTAGTAATGCGGTTGTTAAATGAGTCTGGTTTACCCATTAACTTTGCTTGTCAGGTCACAAAAGGTGATCACATGACCCCAGGACACTGCAATCATCATAAATGCATGCCAGTTGCTAAGTGTCCAGATTTTGATCAGGTGACCAAGAGGATGCTGCAATGGTCCTAAGTATGAAAAATGGTCATAAGTCACTTTTTTCAGTGATGTAACTTTGAATGGTCACCAAATGAACTGTTGTAACTCGAGGCTACCTGTAGTAACAGATTTCCCAAGCTGCCCTTGTGTCACAAGCTAAACGTATTTGTGCTATGTAGTACTCATTTCTTTCTGGAAAACCATACTATGGCCTGTTACAATTTGTATTGTAGCTTTTATGCCACATGTTTTCATCTGCCATGTATTATTTCTGAAAGGTATGGTCTTATTGGTTACTTGCATCTTGCCATGATAAATAGCTTACTCAGAATTGATTTTACTTCCTTGCCACATAAATGGTATTATTTACTTACAAGACATATCCCTCCTCCTGAAAGATGTGTTATAGAATTTCTTCATGAAAGGCTTGTTTGCCACTCACAAGCATTCTTTCTGAAGCCAAAGGAGATTCAATTAGCTGCTTAGGTACCACTTTTCAATTTAAATAATCCCTTTCTAGAGTGGGTCACCAAATACATTGGCCTTCATCTTGTATGATAATTGGAAATTCTAAAAATTGAAATTTCACCGGGCTTGGGCAATACCAGATGAGAAGTGGCTGCTTCTGTCAGGCTATATATTGCAATCATTGTGGAAGTCACAGCTCACACATTGCTTCTTTACCTAACTCATAATTCAATGATACAATCCTTACCTATCTGTTATTTGCACATTTGTTTTCCACCTCCTTCAGCTGTCCTAAATTATTTACATAGCACATCTCCTATTCATCTCTGCACCATCACATTAACTCTCCAGTACCACAGTTCTTTCTGAGCTGGTCTTTTAAGATTTGTGGCAAAGCCCACACCTAATAGATTTTCCCTTTCCTGGTGCAATCTGGACTACAAAGGAATCTGGACTACAAGGCTGCTTAATAGATGGATTTGTTGGCTAATGTTTTGAAAATACTGTATCATCAGATACTTCATCGCATTATTGTGTTAATGAAGGTAGAAACAAACAAATTGCAGATGTTCTCCCACCAGGTTATCAGCCCACATCTGAGCATGTGGATTGGAGAAATGCACAAAGTGGCCCAAATCCAATACGATAGATCTTGATCCACCCTGCATTTCATTCTTTACATCAGAGTGCCCTTAAGTTAGTTCACGTGCAAGTGAAGTAGATGTCCAGAGGGCGGAGTGCATGACAAAATGCATTCAGTCCAGGCACCAATTACTTTATGAAACATGAACATTGTGTGTCTGATTTCCTTTTCTTTTCCTGCTTGTTTGCATATTGAGGGTAACAGGATTCTGATGGAGCCATAGTAACAAAGGCCTGCTGCCGAGGTGTAAAGAGCTCTCAGAATTCCTATCCACCACACACAGCATAAGGCTAAAGGCTGCACTTTGTCAGTTTAATATATAAAGTGTTGGGTGAGGACTTTTGAGCCCCTAAGTTCAAAACCACTTTCAGCTATGGAAGCTCACTCTTATCCCAACCTACCTTGTATGTATTGGGGGAAAAACTGGAACACATTTTAGGCCGAGATCCTGAATGAAAATCAGGATACAGCTCAAAAAAAATGCAACAGCTTCTTCTACGTTTCTTAAATAGTTGAGTGCATAAGCAATCCGCCTATGTTCTTTAACAGTTTTGAAGCTTGCCTTTTTCTTCTTTTGGATGAGAGCTGTGCCATTGCACTGTACAACTGGAAATAATAAATCCCAGATATACAGGAACACCATCACTTAGAAATGTGTGTGCCCATGCAATAAAGTTTATCGGTAGGAGAGGATTTACTTAAATATTTAGGATAATTTTTCATCCAGCGTGTATATGTAGTCATTCAACTTGGCAAAATGGAAAAATTAAAGATGGGGATGACTCCAAGCTTCTGGGGGATTTGGTTCGGGAAGAAAGCAAACTAAAATAGTGACATACTATCAACAATTCTGGGAAGCATGAGATAAGGTTTGGATTAGGAAGCAAGTCGGTTCAATCTTTTCCATTGGAGAGAAACTATCTGGCCCTTAAAGTATACCTTCTATATTTTCTCACCTGGTATAATTTGCTTTGAAAGCAGGAATCCCATCTGCTGAATTAAGAATTATTTTAGATATTAAATAATTTGCTATATTAAAATAGTGTTTTTCTACAAACAGAAGTAAAAACCAACAATAACATTAGCTTGGCTTATTTTCATATACATGTTTGGGACATCAGCTTTCTTAAAAACGTGTGCAAATCTGATGTTAAAGAGGATTTGGCAAAGTAGAATCTTATTCTCAGGAGCTTCCTTTTACCTTTTTTTGCAAGTAAAACCAGTTTCACTGTCAATTCTTGAAAAAACACTTGGGATTTATTGATTTAAACTGCAAACAGTCGTTACAAAAGATTCTCTTAAATAAACTCACACAAAGGAAAAAGGAAAGAAAAAGCAATGTAGTGAACAGTAATGGGAAAAATTACATTCAATGTGTTCTTTGTGCCAGTAATGTTTACCTTTAAAAGAGGAAACACTCCATTCTTGGAATACAGAAATGCGAAGACAAACTACATTTGGAATGTCTTTAGACAGGCACTTGAAACCAAAGGGTAATTTTTTTTCTCCTTTAAATACTTACAAAAAAAGGAAGCAAAAATCTTCCTTTTCATCGTCTCACAGCACAGCTTATGCTTATACATTCTAGAGGCCAGCAGTGAAATCCGCATTCTACTGAAGTCACTTGACAAAATTCTCCAATGACATCAGTATGGGCAGAATTTCACTCCACCTGGGAGAGGCCTTGTTGGGCAAAGGAAGTCAAAGAAGCACATGAAACTCAATTTGCAGTCTGACACAAAAAGGGGAACGATCTAAAATAAATAATCCGAACACAGTTGTTGCATTTTTTAAATTAAATTTTCATTTTTTAAAAATAAAATAACCAAAGTGTAAAGTTACAAAAATGTCATTGTAGTATAATATATTAAACTGTGGGGGAGGGGGAAAAGAAAAAGACTTCACAATCTTAAGATTAATATGGAAGATCATAATTTAAACATAAAAGAATATATTCTATGAATTCATCATCCAGATAAATATGAACAAAATTAACAAAAAAGCATAGGTTTCAGCAATAAATACGTTTTGATAAGTTAAATAAGCTTTATATTGTTGTGCAGTGACAAGCAAAATTTGCTCTCCAATTTCTGAAGTTATACAAAATTAAAAACCCAGGGAAAAAAATAAAATAAAAAGCTTGGCGTGAGTGCTCTATGGATAGGTCTATTGTACTCTAGAGCAAAACCATTAAAGCTATGGCTACTGGAACTTTGTTTACACTGAACTTGCATGTGTGGAATGAACACCGTTAGATACCCCTCCCCCTCCCCACTTTTTTGTGAAGATGTCACATGTACATGCGGAGAACCTGTAGCACCAAAAGCAAGTCGCTCAATGTCCATCTGGCTTAACTCTCCATTTACCAAGTCCCACGCATGTTAGAGTGAACTGTCCATTCTCAGCTGTTCTTCTGGCTGACCTGAGTTGATTCAGGCAACAAGCCTTTATAAAATGTGGAAGGGGCTGGATGTTAACAGATGTCCACCTGCCATGTGTCTACTGAACACAGGCAAAGGAAGGGAAGACAAAGGGAAGAGGTTTCCGCATCTGAACTACTGCTCGTGACAGGAGTTGTTAGTTCTAGGTATTCCTCCTGCACATCTGGAAATGCAGAGCTCTATAGATGCTGCTGGTGCCCTCTGCAGCTGGAGAGGTAATATAGTCACAGTGAACATATTAAAAAGGCACTACACTTGTAAACGTTATCACTTTTTTTTTTGTAATTTGGCACTTGCGGTTTCAGCCAGTGTCTGGACTCTAGGCAGGTGGACAACCTTGGAGTTAACATCAAACCCAAAGATGCTAAGGGAGATTTAGGAGAGGAAGGGGGCTACAAGCTTAACATTGTAATACATGTGGGAAGAGGCCAAAAGGCAATACCAGATTATTCATCAGAGATGGACAGTCTGCTGAAGATGGGAAGACGTCTTGAGGTGTCCAGGATAGGCGAATCCGAGCCACTGTGGCTGCTGCTAGAGCTGCTCAGATAACCTTCCTGGTCAGAGAGGGAGCCCTGTGGACTCGGAGGAGAGTCAAACATATTTGGGGACTCAGACATGGGTCTAAGAAGGAAAGCAGTGGGTGAGCCCCCCCCAGGCACCTGCATCCCCATACTAGGAGCAAAGAGATTGGTCAGCTCCTGGCTGGAGAAGGTGAATGGATTGCTGGCACAGTCAGGCAAAGTAGGAGAACCCAGGAGGTCATCAGCACTTAAGATGGGCGGAGGGGTTATTGAGGTGGGGCTGTCCAGCAGCCCATTGGCAGCAATAGCACTTGGGAAGCCAGCAAAGCTGAAACTGTGTTGGAGGCGGGGTCTTTCAGCAATCATAGGCTCTCGACCGCCACCAGCTACAGCCCGGCGTTCCTCAGCATTGTGGATGAAATGACAGCGAGGCCCATAAGGGCAGAAGCCAATGGTATGGAAAGTGCGACAGAGCTCCGTCTTGTACTTGGGATGGCGGGTCAAACTTCGCAGCTCATGGATGCCGTGAGCAAACTGGCACTTGTCTCCGTATTTGCAGGTCCCATTCTCCTCAAACGGGCGGCAGAGCTCCGTCTTGTAGCGGCTTGAGTTGACTTGCCCACCGGGCTGCTTTTGCTGAAGCAGGCGCTCTCCACCTTCGGAGAAGGAACGGTCTCGAAAGCGGTTCTCCCTGGGCCCCAAGGCTGGGCCTGGCTCTCCCTTAAGGCCGTTTAGGAGATGGGTCTGATGGAATTTAGAATTGGGCAGGGTGACAGAATGCCTCCTGGGGAAACCCCCGCCAGCCGGAGTTCCTACCGCCTTCCTGTCCAAAAGACACCCTCCAGCAGCAGAGGGGCCGTAATTCAGCATCTTGTTACTCTGGAAGGAGGAAGTAAAAAAGCAGTCAGCAATCCAGCGTTCAGCTTGACTTGTTTATGCCCTTAAACCTGACCATTCTACTACCCTTTTTCCACAACTGATTTGCCAACAGTAAGATGACTAAAACTCTCTTCTGTACCAGACAGATCAAACTGCAGGAAGCACACATCACTAATCACAAGCCATGAAGTAACAAACTCCTCAGATTTTCAATGGGTTTCCCACAGGTTCATATTTACTGTATCTATTAAACACATTTTGATTTGTCCTACACAAAGGTGCATCACCAGACAATAGCAAGAAGTATCTGCCATAATCTGACCATTGAACCATAGTACTTTTCCTGAATACTGGCTACAGACTTCTTTAATTTATGCACAGGAGCTGAACCTCATTATAACACAATTCCTCCCCAAACCTCTAGAGAAGAAGAACCAGATCTTTTCCACTAATACTTTCAAGTCTATTTTTCCAGGAACCCAAAATTTAATTCTTAGTGAGGAGAGCCTACACATGTGAGCTTGGGGATAGATGTTAGTTAGAATTTCTCAACTAGTATCCTTGTGCTACCTCACCTCGTGCAAAGAAGTTACGTTTCTTACATGACTTCATATCTCTAAAAATTCCTTTCCAGTTAGTTTTCTGACCGTAACAAGAGAGGATCTTTAAAAAGTTGAAGCAACTTTTAGTTTGGGTACATGTGATCTCAACCTAAGACACTTTTATTTCGAAACTGATTTTGTGTTTATATTATAAACATTTAGCAAAAAAGAGGGAAACCAAATGCAGAACAACTCCCACGCCGCTTTTGCAAACGGTTTAGCAGCAGCAAAGGACGCAGAAGCACAAGTTGTGGAATCCGTTTCTCAAAAATTGAGGAAGTCACTTCTTTTCTTCCCACTGGCTTACGCACTAAAGCAATCAACAACTCTTCCCGAACTTTTAAGAAACGCGTATACACCCAGCGACTTCGGCTACGCAAAGATAAGCTAGCGAGAACGAGAAAAACGTAGCCACATGAGTGGGCTGAGAGATAAGAAAAGCAAACTGCAGAAAGAGTGAGCTCAGTAAGCAAGGCAGAAACCGGGGAGGCGGGAGGGGGCGGGGTGACTAGTCTGTAAACGGTATTTTGCCAAAAGCCTGAAAGCCAGAACCTCCCTCCCTCCCTCTCCCCCCCCCCAACCTTCCCGTCGCCCATCACGCACGGCTCGAGTTCCCTTTCCAGCAAGCCGAGACCGTAAGCGTGAAGCAGCGGCGCGCCAAGCTTGCGGGAAATTCGTGGCAACAGCCATCTTTCTCCACCCCGAACAAACGTGGTGTGAAGGCGAGTAAGTAATCCCAGAAAAACTTTTCCAAAGCAGGACACAAAGCGACCCCTGTGAATCCCAGAACACGAGCACAAACGGGCTGCAAGGGGTTGCAAAAGGCTTTGTTGCATTCCATCACATGGGGATGGGGAGGGCGGCCGGCCGAGAGGAAACACGCCTTAAGCCCAAGTACCGAGTTTAGGATGAAGGGGACGCTTCCACCAAAATCTGCTGCTTCGCACAGTTTCACAATGCAACTTTTTTTTTTTTTTTAATGGGAAAACTTTTCCGAACTTTTCGGGGGAATGGCGCAATCATTCCAAACTTGTTTCAAAAAAAATAAAAATAAAAAGGCGAAGTTACTGAAAACTGAAAAATCCTAGGAGGTCCAATTTTTAAAATCTCTAAATAACTTCTCGAAATAATTCAAGGGAGAGTCGAGCAAAACAAGAAGCAGAACTACCCAAAGTCAAATGTAAAACACTTCCCCACCCACCCACAGAAAGACTTAGAGCTCCAGCAATTCAATTTAAGATTTGGGGCTCACTAGACAACTTTCCCAAATACCTCTCAGAGCGGTTAATTAAGCCAAAACTACATCTTAATGCGTTTTTTTAACGTCCTCTCCAACTTTTTTTTTAAAAAAAACCTGTTGAATTTGGAGGGGGGGGGGAAAGCAAGAGGGAATTAGATGTAGAACGAGAGAAATCCTGTTTACTCTCCCGAAGCAACCTGAACAAAAGCTTTTATTTAAAAAGTTTTAGAAGATAATGCGGGAGGTTAACTTACTTTGCATAAAACTTCACTCAAGTCGAAGATTGTTGGAGACACGAGGGCTGTAGACATCTTCAACTACCGTAGTAAAAAGAGGAATGAAAAAAAAAATAGGAGTAACTCTTTTAACAGGAAAAACAAAATGATTCAGTGTTGTAAAGGCACAGCCTCCAGTTTCCCTGGGACGGACTCCCTTTTGCCCCCTCCAGCTCCAACAATTCCCCTTTCTCGTTCCTTCCAGAAGAACTTACCAAAAAGCTCGATTTATAAAGTTTTGAGCTCTTACGCCGTGGGAGGAGTTCTAACTTCATTTAAATGAGAGAGGCGGAGGGAGCTCGACGGCGAAGGAAGAGGGGATCACCCAGTGGGGTCAAACCTACCGAAAGCCCTTCGGGGTGGTGGTGGTGGGGGACGGAGAAAGTGGGTGGGGGTGGAAAGAAAGAAAGAAAGGGGAGGGCCTCGAAGCTCTTGTTTTTAATTTGGGGAAAAAAGTTTTGAAGAGAGTAATGTTTGTACAAGTTACCTCTAATTAGGCGGCGAAGGAAGGGCTAGTTAAGCCTCTTTTGTCGGGACTTGAATGTAACATGTGACGCTATTCGCTGCACCCGATGCGGGGGCTCCCCTCCTCCTACTTAAGGCGGGAGCAACTGTTTCCTTGAGAAGTTTTACAGGGTTCCTTCGGGCTTGTGAGCGGGCGCGAGGGCTCGGGCAAACTTTGGGCTCTCATTTTCCACGGGTCCTTCCTCCCCTCCTCCGCTGCTGAGAGGATTTGTGTGTGTGTGTGTGTGTGTGTGACTGCGGGATCGATACACGGTGCAAGTCATCTCGAAGGCGGGGGTGCTGGACGCCCCTCTTTTAAGGGAGCCAAGGCTAGTTGAATACCCACCCACCCCCGGGACTTGCTTCCGAGTAAGCAGAGCAGGAATGGGTGCCGGCTGCGCCCTTACTTTCTAAACGCATTTACTCTGAAGTAGGTTGTGGTCAAAGCAAGGATGGGGGTCTTCATAAATCTCGATAAGATCGGAACATAAAAATAAGGAACTCGCATGAGTTTCTTCGCGCCGACCATGGTATGAAGAAGCCACTAGATTTAAAAGTTCAATCGAGACTTCCTCCCCCCCCCCGCAACTAATTTTTTAATTGATAAGTTAGTTCTTTTTTAAAAAGTCTGGCCCCAGAAACGTTTGTGTGTTGTAAAATACTGCAGTCAGGTTTTTTGGGGGGGGGGGGAGAGAAGATTTCGAGAAAATTCCACGAACCATTTTGTCTAAATTCCCGCTAGAAAATGACTTGTGGGGTTTTTGTGTCTCCCCCCGCCCCCCAGTGTTTTAGAGGTTCTTCTATTGCCACATTGCTAATGTGCGTTTCTGCAAAGGGCGCTTTTTTTTTTTTTAAAGTGCTTTCGTGTTCATTTGAATAGCAGACTTTCTACTGGTTGCATTTTTATCTCTGGCCTTCCCTCTTTTTTAGTTGACTATTATGTCGGATAGTTTCCCCGACCGAGTCGCGTTTTGTTCCTTAACTTTTGGCGCGATTCAAGCTGGGGAAGGGACACATGCATCGGAACGTGACTGACACCGCGATTTGCATCTGGGAGGGGGAAGGACGTTGTCGACTTGAATTCGTTCCCCCGCAGTCTTTTAAGTTGTGGAAGAAAGGGCTGGGTGGTGGACCGAAGCGGAGCTGGTAATATTTCCTTCCTCTTTCCATGTGACCTCGCAACTGAAGCCTCACCTCCAGAGACGATTGCGGCACAACGCTTCAGAGCTCTCGGCCTGTTAGGAAAGGCGGCGCCGTGAGTGCAGTTTCCATCGCTGCGTAACGAGGCCACTTGCTAGCCGCATTTTCGCGCTAGCTCTCGAGCGCACCATTTTGGTTTCCTCTCTCCGCCCCCACTCCCGGGTATGTCTGAAGCATGTGTACATAATGCAGGTTATATCTCCATTTTCCATCGCCCCAAAAGCTTCCCCCCCCTTAGGCCGGCTCGCATCTCCGTTTTGATTTTAATTTGACTGCCTCGATACATACTTAGGCGTTGCCTTTTTTCCTTCCCTCCGCAGCGTTCCCCTTTTCTATCTCAAGTGTATAAGTGCGCGGAGGGGGGGGGGACCCCTCCCACTTTTCAATGTCTCAAAACATTGCTTCTTACTGGTTAATTTTAAAGAGGATGTCAGCCTTTGCGAATTTCAGCCTTCAGCCCCCTTTTCCGTTTGGCAAGAACATGATTTTAACGTTTAGTTTTTGTTGTTACGTTGGAGAATATTTACACTGTTCAACAGGTGCAGGAGAACCTGGACACTGAATTTAAGTGTGCTGAGGAAACCCTTCAAATAAAGATTTTCAGAAAATGAGAAATAAACTCGGAAGTGATCCCTCCCTTTTGGAATGTGCTGCTGCCTAATGGGGAGCTGATGCCAGACTTAGTTTGGTGACTCTGGAAAATGAGCAGAGATGCCGAAATGTTTTGCTTTGCAGCATTGGTAAGAAAAAAAGTATATTTTCTAGAACAAACATTTGATTGAAAAGTTAAAAATTTGTATCCCAACCCTCGTGCCTGAGCTGTAAAAATCCAGATGAGAACTAGCTGTGAAGGAATACAGAAAATATAGCCATCCAGAGTTTTACAGTATTTTACAATATTTCTGTTTGAAGACCTTAACAGGAAAACAGAAACTTGCTCAGAAATACACCCTCAGAATGTAGTGGCTCTTGCTTCTGTGTAAGAATGTTCTACACTGATTTCTAAAACATGATAAACTTTCAAGAAATCATGAGTTCTGTGAAAGGTTGGTTCTATGAAGACAGGAATGTCATCAAAAACACCCTTCTTCCGATTTCCTCCCTGTTTGTTTCAGTCTGGGAACAAATGAACACTTCTGCAAGCCCCTTCCTCAGCTGCTTAATACTGCTTGGTGGCCCCCCACAGGAGCACTCAAGTAGTGTTCATAGCTTGACAGCATTCATGCAGAAGTAAGCACTATTGGTATCTACATGATAATACCCAGCAGTGTAAATGTTGTCACAAAAGGGTTGGTACTGTGATTGTACAATAAAAACAGCTGTATAGCTATCTCAGTTGTAGAACAAATTGTGACTTGGATAGAGCAAGCATGACTTTGGCATAGGAGCAATAGACCTGGGTATAAAGCTTGCAGTTTGTAACAAAAATATGAAATAGGCTTGACTACATTAGTAGGTTTCATCAGTAGTTAGCCCACAAGAATAGTTATTTGCAAGAGTAAACTGGCTCCAGAGATACTTGAACCAGTTCAGAAAGAAGACTTCTACTTTCTATTACTTGGGATTAATTTGAATGGTTTCTAAGAAATCTCGAGAAAATAATTTCAGTAGTGGAAGTGATGTCGTCTAAAATTTTTGCTTGGATTATATATTTAAAAATTGATTTGATAAGTTTATCACAAGCCATGTTTTAAGTCTTACCCTTTTATTTAATTTAACCCTCTGTAAAAATCCTATGATTTCTTTAGGACATGGAGTGTGTGTGCACATTCAGATCAGTTTTTGACTCTTGACAACCACCTGGACTAGGGCCTATACCTTTCTTGGCAAGATTTCAGAAGTAGTTTGCCATTTATTTATATTTAATTTATTTGCCACCTATCTTAACCACGAGGTGACACTGGATGGCTTACAACAGGGATGTCCAAACTTTTTGCAAGGAGGGCCAGATTTGGTAAGGTGAAAATGTATGGGGGCTGACCATTCAGCCTGACATTCTTTGAACCATTAACATTAAATGCAAATGAACTATTTTATGAAAGACTAAACAAATAATTTAACTCGGGTGTCCAAACTTTTTGCAAGGAGGGCCAGATTTGGCCCCCGGGCCAATGCCTGGCTTACAGAGTCTAGGACTCTGAGAGTGTGATATGCCCAGGTGGCTTTCTGCCTAAGGCAGGACTAGAGCTCATGGTCTCACAGTTTTTAACCTGATGCCTTAACCACTACCATGCATCAAACTGGCTCTTAGTGTGTGGCTCTCCTAAATATTTGATGAGCCCGAATCCATTGGAATCTCGATATTATGAATCTTATATCACAAAAATGATAAGCATTTCCAATGACCTTAACTTCAAAAAAACCATTTAAACTTCAATTGTGCGTGCAAAATGTTAAAGTTAACAATGAAAAGAGCTTCCTTAGAAGAGAGTCCAGAAGATACAATATGCCATGCTGGAGTAAACAAGGAATATCTCTAAACTAAACGAAAATATTTCTGCAATACTCCAGTCTCATAGTGGAGGCACTAGTAAAAATATGATCAGCTGCTTCAATGAGTTATCTCTGTCCCAGCCCAGAAGCCCAACTACAAAAGCAACAGGAGTGGAGTTTCTGAAGAGTTCTCAAGAAAGTAGTATGTAGAGCTGAAAAGTTTAGAGTTAGAGGAGGTTCAGCCATTAAAACACAGGAGGCCTTTCCAGGCTAGGAATATGCCTGCAGGGTTGAAAGTATAAAGATGACAGTGTGCATTCTGAATATCCATTGATCATAGAAAAGAAAAGAAAAAATAAAATTCCCAAGAATAATAAAAGGATTGGCAGAAAAAGATAGTGTATAGCTGGAAAGTTCTGTACAAGTTGAAGCTCCATCCTGGGGCAGAGGCTTATAGTTACCCTAATATCAATATAGGAAACTTCCACGTGTGTCCATAAGGGGGAGGGAAGTAAGGAAGTAAGCGATGTTTGTAGGGGTAGAGCAACCACTACAGAACAGCGTGATATAAAATTATTGGTTTTGCCTTTTGCCCATGATGAATGAGATTCATTTTTTTGTTTTCCATGCCCTCAAATCTGCAGGTGCCTTATGAATTTGGGGGACAAGAGGTACTTGTGTAAGTGTCCTGCCTCTGGTTACTTTGTAATATATACAGCAGATATTTCCTGCTAACTTGAGTAAAATAACAGATAGTCCTGAGGAATTTCTCCCAAGACAACGTTTGTGGCAGGGTTTTGTCTTGCATTTTGTACAAAGGAATGTGCTGGGCCATTTGAAGACTCACTTAACTAAACAACAAGGGAAAAGTTGGTCATGAAAAACTTTGGTTTTGTTTGGTGTTTGGAAGTCCTGTGCACAGTAATGACAGAGGAGGACATTGTCAAATCAAAGCTTGATTGAAAAAGGTTCAGAATGAATGCAGCTGGAAGGACATCCCCAAGAAAAATACGCTGTTTGGGGATAGCTTACAGTTTGGAAAGAAAGAACACTTCTCTGGATTTCAACTTCTACTTAACCAGCCAATATCTGTTCATTCAGCATGATGCAAAGAAGAGAGAAACCTACCTGATGCATACAGCCTGACTAGATTTTCACTAGACTTCTTTAAATGTTCATGTTTCAGGCATGCTGTATCTGTGGAAAGTGCCAATTTCTCTTATGTTGCTACGTTTCTCTGAGTCAAGCATTACAAATATGTCAGGAGATACTGAGTCAACCTGGTCATTGGAAGAATTTTGGAAAAACCATGTGCTGTAATTCTGTTGATTTAACACCTGTGAATAATACAAAAGTATCTCAAAAAAAGAACAGATTAGATGACTTCATAACAAATGATGTTGTTAAGTCAGCTGATTGTAAGAGGACTCACCAATTTCTCAGAAGCTGGAAGCTCTAGCTGGGAATTATGGGAGCTTTTATCAAATAAATGTAAAGCAAAAATTTTGGCAAGACTTTCAATAGCATACTAAGCAACCAGAAACTCTTCTTAAAATTTTTCTTTATGTCAAGGTGTTTAGAAAAATGCCTGTAGGCAAGCCATAAGACTCGGCTCCTACACACCCCTCCAGCAATAAATTGTGATAATTTTTTATGATTGCATGATATATTTGTCTAAATTTCTAGGAGGCAAATTGTATACAAAATAAAATTACATATCATTTGGATAAAATAGGTGTACAATTGATAAATGCAAGCCCTTCAACAGTCTGGCTTGGAATATGCAGGAATGCATACGAAACATCTCTTCAGATTAATAAAGTGGCCACATTTTTTTCCAAGGCTTCTTTGGTTGCTCTGGAAGCTCTTTTCAGCTACCTGCATGTATGTACATGTACAGCTTCACTTTTCCCAGCATGCAGAGAGAACTCGGGGACCTTTTTTTTTCAGGACTGTGTGGCTGTTTCAGAAGCTGCTCCTGGGTGTTTTCTACATGCTGAGAAAAAAGGAGAGCTGAGTGGCTGTGCATGAGTACACATGTATTACCCAGCTGGAAGCAGCTTCCGAAGCAACCACATGAGCCTCTTAAGATAAGGCCTTCTTTAACAGTTTGAAAACTGATTCTTTATATGTGTTCTTGCACATTCTGAAGAACTCTCGTCAAGAGGAATTGCAAAGGCTTAATGTATATTCATTACAGCAGCAGGAAAACCCAGGTGTAAAGATTTAGACCAGTGGTTCTCAACCTTCCTAATGCCGCGACCCTTTAATGCAGTTCCTCATGCCCATGCCCCCACGCCCACCCCCAACCATAAAATTATTTTCGTTACTACATCATAACTGTAATTTTGCTACTATTATGAATTGTAATATAAACACCTGACAGGCAGGTGTTTCCTTGACGATTCTCACAAGCGCAATGGCCCACATCTTAA